>PVIH01008375.1:41041-91669 GCA_004025045.1 Sigmodon hispidus | reverse complement strand
AACTATGAGTAAATGAATGATACATGCCTAGAAAATATCATGATTTTTTTTGTTGTTGTTTTGTTTTGTTTTTTGTTTTTTGTTTTTTCTTTATTTGGTATTTATCAAAAAAAAACAGTAAAAATAATTTAAAATGCGGAGGAGTTAACAATAATTATACAGAGGATAAGAATCATAAGCATGGCTTATCAAGGGTGGAAATGCAAATAAGATTGCTACACATATATTTACTTTGTGTTCAGCTTTCCCTCTGAATTTTTTTTCCATCCCTGTGTATCCTTATTCAAGGTATTTTTCAAAAATAGAGGAAAGAAATTTCTTCAGATTGACTGGTTTATTTAAAATAAAAATTAATAAATAATTCTGTGACTAGGTACTGTGATTAGAATATTTATAAATATCTTATGTTAATACACAAAAAAGCAGAAAAGGATTTTGAACAAGTGAGATATTAAAAATGTTAAAGATTGTATTAAACAGGAAGCTAAATAAATATTCATTTCTATTTATTTCTTATGCTTCCAAGTAACAGAAATATAACTATCTGAAAACAACAACAACAAAAAAAAACAACAAATAACTGAGGTCTCAGTGGCAAATTTTCTGTTGTCCAATACAAATGGGCACTTAAAATTATATTATTTGGTGTTGTATGATTCACCTATGCTTATATATTTTTATGGTGAAATTTGCTCATTTTTTTAAGTTTTCAAAATTACAATGTATAAATCTCCTCACATTCCTCTACTTTTATGTATTTATTTTCAATTTATCTATCTAGGATCTATCTATCATCAATCAATATATCTATCATCAATTATCTATCTATCACCATCATCTATATTTGTCTTTGCATATATATATATACATATATATATGTCAAAAATGATGTTAACATGTTTTAACTTTACATATTGACAGTATATTAATAAGTGTTATAAGCCTCAAAACATAACACAAGCAACAAAAGTTAACATGAAGAAAGTGTTAGGGTTAGGGTTTGGGTCAGTAGGACCCAAAATATCAAGACAAAACAAGAAATATACACACACGTAAATTATGGAAGCTATTTTCTTTTGATTAAATATTCCTGGGCCTAGGACCTGCAAAAGGGAGTGCTTGATAGCTTCATGAAACTTGTGACACTCCATTGGGAAAGTATGTTTTTCTTTACCAGCAGCTATCAACAGAAAACAGCTTCTTGGTAATGGGAGAGTTTTGTGTCCACATCTTTTTCTCCATGATTGAATATTGCCCTGTTTCAAATTGTGTGCAAATTTTGCTTGTTATGTCACAGACTCTGTGAGTTAAATGTGATTCAGTGTTCTTATTCCTGTCTGCAGATGCTTGTTGTTGATTGTTTTGTTTTGCTTCTTAAGACATGGTTGATCTCTGTAGCCTTGAATGTCCTGGAAATTGTTCCATAGAATCGTCTGGCCTCAACTCACAGGTTGCCTCTGCCTCCCAAGTGCTGGGATTAAATGTATTTCCTACAATTGGCCAGCTTGATGATGCTACTTTTACTGTCATCTACAGCATCAGGTTGTTACAACATAATCATCTCTTTAGGAGTTTTAGCTTATATGTATATACATATATATGGGAAAAATAAATATTTTAATTTTATAGACTTTGAAAGCTCACAAACATTTTTAAAATGAAACTGATGAGTAGAAGAATCCTCTATTTGTTTAATGAGCTAGTACAAACAACACTAGATTTTACTCTTAAGTGATTTTATCTTTGACAGCTAATCAGAGAATGACTTATTGAAAGTGGAGAAATGTTACCTATAGTAAATTTGTATAGTAAATATATATATAAATATATTTTTATACAAAATAAATTAAAAAATGAGATCAAATACATGGACTTCCTTTGTTATATTCAACACAAAATTTAAAAAAATGGGTAAAAGCATATATATTAGATGTAAATTGAATGTTATATGTATTTAATAAAAATAACTAAATGAAAACATAATTAGGTCCAGACTAAATTTAGTCAAGTACTAGTCTTTGTATAATACTAATAATGAAAATACAATATGTCCCTCAACTGAAGAATGGATTAACAAACTGTGGTACATCTACACAATGGAATACTCCTCAGCAGTAAGAAAAAAATGATATCCTAAAATTTGCAGGCAAATGGATGGATTTGGAGAATATTCTCCTGAGTGAGGTATCACAAACTCAGAAAGATAAGCAGGGGATGTACTCACTCATTAGTGGTCTCTAAACAAACAAACAAGAAAAAAAGCCAAGCATGCCCAAGCTACAAACCACAACCACTCAACAGCTTGGGATCAGAAACACCCTGGACTGACCCTTACGATCCCACTCCACCTAAAGGAAGGGGGAAAGGACCTTGAATGGGGATATACAGGGATAGAAAAAAAAATCCAGAGGGAAAGCTGAACACAAAGTAATTTTATGTGTAGCAAATTATTTGCATTATCACCCTTGATAAGTCATGCTTATGATTTTTATTTACTTTATAGTTGTTGTTAACTTATTAGCATTTTAAATTCAATTTACTGTTTTTCTTGATAAATACAAAATACAAAATAAATAAATAAATAAATAAAATGCTATATAAATATGACAGTGCTAACATAATTGAGAAAATTAATAATTAGAAAATGCAGTGGTACATAATACTTAGAAAAATGAGAATAGTAGAGTAATATAATTTTAATAATTGATGTTAAAAATGTAAAAATCTGCATAATTCTAGGAAAATAATTATAAATAAAGTTATTTAACAAAAGTTACTGCTCTAGAGGCCAAAATTAAAGACAGCAAGAGGAATACATGGAAGAATTTGAAAGAAAAAAGAGATGAGAATGGAGTTCATAAGTGAGACAGATTAAACTGTCATGCAATAGCCAAATTTATTTAGAATGTCAGAGAATTTATACTCTGATAGTTAAGAGGAGTCATTGAGTAAATAGTACAACCACAACAGTAAGTTGTAAGAGCTAGACAGCAAGATGCATGTGCAGACAAGCAAAACATGGTAACAACACGCTTTACCACACAAGCATCTGAATAATAACAGCTGAAGTAAACTGACTTCAATCTGAAACACTGAGAGAAGTACAAAAATAAATATCAAGAATAATTTTGTGTTTTGAAGAAATGATGGTTTTGGCTTTTGGAGTTTTCTTTTTTAAATTTTTTATTATGAATAAAATCACATTTTCTATCCATGTATATCCTTATTCAAGGTCCCTTCCCCCTCACACCCCCTCAGGTCATTCTCTCTTCTCCATATCTCCCCATCTCCCCCTCCCCCAGCATGGGCAGGAGGTCCCAAGGTCCCAATATTGTTCAGTTCAGATCCAGTATTTTCCCCCCAGCTTTGAGACTGAGTCAGGTGTTCCTTTAGGGGGAGTGGGATCCAAGATGTCAGTGCAAGGTGTTTCAGATCCCAAGCTGTTCAGTGATTGTGGTTTGCAAGCTTGGACATGCTTTACTTTTTTATTTTTGTTTGCTTAGAGTTCACTAATGAGTTTGTACATGTCCTGCATATCTTTCTGGGTTTGAGATATCTTGCTCAGGAGGATATTCTCCAAATCCATCCATTTGTCTGCATATTTTGGGATATCATGTTTTCTTTCTGCTGAGTAGTATTCCATTGTATAGATGTACCACAGTTTGTTAATCCATTTTTCAGTTGAGGGGCATCTAGGTTGTTTCCAGGTTCTTGCTATTATGAATAATGCTATGCACATTTGATTTTTACAAAGAAGCCAAAATATATAAAAGAAAAAACAAAATATCTTCAAAAATTTTTGCTGGTATAACTAGATAGTAGTATATAGAAGAAGGCAAATAGATTTATGTCTATGATCCTTTACCAAACATATATCAAAGTAGATCAATGACATCAACATAAATCCAGTTTAACTGAACCTGGTAGACAAGAAAGTGGGAAGTAGCTTTGAATGCTTTGGCACAAGAGACCACTTCCTAAATATAACACTATTAGCAAAGATACTGAAAGCAACAATAAATAAATGAAGAATATTTAAGACAAAGAAAAATTTATATCCTACCTAATGAGAAAAGTTCTTTACCAACTGTACTTCTGTCAAAGGGCTGATTTCTAAAATATATAAGGAACTCGAGAAACTACAGATCAAAGAACCAAAACATTCCAATTAAAAAATGGGATACAGATCTAAATAGAGATTTCCAACAGAAGATTAACAAATGGACAAAAGACATTTAAGGAAGAATTCAAGTTATTTTTATCTTAGGGAAAAACTTGATGCTGGGGAAATATCGAAAAACCCACAAAAATAACCCCAGCTAAGATTCAAAATAGTAGTTGAGATGGTTCCTGAAATGGCCTTTCCCTGTAATAAAATTGATCACCATTCTAATTATCATTATAGAACTTTCATTCATGCAGGCAAATGGATGAAACTAGAAAAAATAATATTGAGTGAGGTAACACACACCCAGAAAGACAAACGTGGTATGTACTTACTTAACAGTGGATATTAAACAAAACACAGAAGATTACCAGGCTATACTCTATATCCCCAAAGCAGCTACATCACAAAGAGTAAGAAAGAAACATTAGGAAATTATCTAAGAATCCACAAACTTGGCTTTAGCTATATCACCAAGCAATAGTGGAGATGGTGCCTGAACTGGGTTTCCCCTGTTATCAAATTGATGGCTACTCTAATTGCCATTATAGAAACTTCATTCAGCAACTAATGAAAGCAGATGAAGAGATCCACAACTAATTACTCTGTTGAGGTCCTAGTTTAGTACAAAAGAAATTGTATCAGAAAATGGGTCAGGATAATGATGGGAAAACCCAAAGAGAAAGCTGACGCAAATTATTGACAACTCACTTACCCTAGACTAAGAAATCTGCACCTGACCAAAAAAAGATCATCTGAATGTAAATGGCAATTCTTTGGCATGGGCAGTTTGGGTGTGGGGGACTCTAACAATGAGACCAGAATTTATTTCCTGTCATTTAACTGGCTTTTTTAAAGCCCATATTCTATTTACTCATCCTTCATACTGGGGGAGGGGTTTGGTCCTGCCTCAACTTCTTATGTCAGACTGTATTGACTCCCCTGAGAGTCCTAACCCACTCTAAAGGTTGGAGGAGGGATGAGTTTTGGGGAAGCTGCATTGTGCTATAAAAAAAAGAGACAAAGAAAGAACAGTGGTTGATATGTAAAATGAAATTTAAAAATAAAAATAAAACAAAACAACAAAAACAAAATATATCTATGGCATAGTAACGTCTTTAAAAGTCAGTTTAATATATAAGAACATGCTTTACCTAGGTTTAAGACTTATCTATAAACAGGTTTTTGGCTCAAAAAGGATTTTAGGGATGGACATTATCTGTGCAGAAAAAATTAACTCTAACAAAAAAGATGTGTAGTTACTTACATGACAATATTGACACTGTTGTACTAGAGAAATGCATTGCACAAATTGTGCTTGGTCTGATAATAAAAACCTAGTTCCAGACATTGGAGAAAAGCTGAAAGATCAGAGATACAGAGAAACAGGCACTTCTAACCTACACAATTTTATTATTTCATTTTTCATAATCAGAAATATGGTGGAACGTTCTCTATATGCTATAAATAAAGGAGCTGTTTTGGTCTATGTAGAGCACTGTAGAAGTGGGTGGGGAATCAGAGTACAGACAGGTAGGTGGAGTTAGCCAGTTGCCATCTGACCCCAGAAGAAGAGACATGTAAGGAATCCAGATGAGCCACGGGCTGGGCTATGTGGCAGATAAAATACAAGAAATGGGTTGAATTAATATGAAAGAGCTAGTTAGTAATGTGCTTGAGACATGGACCAAACAGTATGAAATTAATATAAGTGTCTTATTTCTTTGGGGGAAAAAAGCTGCAACGGGCCAGGTGCGAACCTCAGGCCCAAATGGTCCCAGAAAACATTCTACAAGAGATGGTGTTCCAATGTGGGCCAAACACTGCATAAAGCTTGAGAAAGTTTAAAAAGCTTACAAAGCATTCTACACCACTGAAACAGTTAAAAGCTGCTTTCTGAATTGCATATTTGAATTGATTTATTGTATAGAGACAGTGAGGTGTTCAGGCTGGAATTTAAAAATGTCCTGTCTGTGCCACACAGCTTAAACCCATGTTTGTTTCATGGAAGGCTTGGCATAAGTGTGATTGATTTAAGGTTGCTGCTTATATTGAACGGAAAGGAAACAAAGTTAAAAACGGTTTTTCTGGTATCAGCATTTGCTGAGTTCACAGTTTGCTGGCAGTGAGAGAGGCAGCAGGCACCTCTGCCATATTGAAATGCCCGCCAAAAGTGGTGGAGTCAGCAATCACAGAGATTCTAGCATTTTAAAACCTCTTCTGGTTGGAAAAGGATTAAGAATTATCAATAAAACAGATTTAGACTCACAAAACCTCTAAACAGGGTACGATGTATGTAAGATATGTATAGGCTTCAGAGAGAGAGAGAGAAAAAAGTGTAAAGAAAACCCTCAAGTTGGAGAAATAGGAATAAAAATAAAAAAGTCCACCTAAAGATGGCAAATAAACAAAGAGTCTGGATTATGGTTATTGTGTTTTCTTTTAATTTTTTAACTTTTAATGAACTAACTGCAGAAAGACAATTGATTGCCAAGGCTGCTAAGTTAAACAAATACATATACTTTAAGGATATCTTGACTTTGAAATCTGTTTATAAACATATGTTGCTTGGGAAAAGAGTTTCTGTTTTTGTCTCCATAAAAGATCAAAACCTGTGGATTGGTTCCAGGCAAATGTGGCTTCATTTGCCAAGGCCACCTGAACTTTCTCAGTTTCCAAGATGCCAGTTGAGATGATCCAGCCTCAAGACCCCATGAGATCAATATTGTCCTTTGTCAGAAGAAAGTAGTAAAAGAAAGAAAGCTACTTCCAATTTCCCTAAATATTTCTTATCAATTTTTGTTTTCATTACAAATGGTTAATTGTCATAGCCAATCTGATTTAAAAAAATGGGGAAGAATATAATATAGGAATGATTAGAAAAGATAAGTGGATTTTGATTTGTTGATATAAACTTAAGGTCAATTTTGTTATGCTATATGTATTTTTCTACTCTTGATTAAGGTATGAAGCTTATTTAACTCATATAAAATTGTAATGTGTAATTGAGAAATGCAGATTAATAGTCATCTATGATAGCCAAACTTATAGTCATGTTTGTTAGGTTTTTGTAGGTATGCAAAGATATATTTCAATTAAATAGGTAGTCTTCAAACACTTTAAAGACATGCAAAATATGACATTTTAAATTTTTAAGAACTTAGACTTTTCTGGACAGTGAGACAGGTCTGTTCCTGGCAGCACCAATGTATTTCAGGAACATGATGGGCATTGAAGAAACTTTGTGTGAAATTTACTTTGTGGCAACAGTTAGCCACTGGATAAGAAACTGTTTTGGCATTGACTGCTTGATAGTATGCTATATAGACTGGACATGCAGGTTCCATAGAAAAGTGAACTCTGAACATCGGCAGAACAAGCCTAGATAATCCTTCAGGTTCTTGCTTTGCAGAAAAGATTGCCAGGCATCCTTCTGGACACAAGGAGAAGCAACAGATGGACAGTGCCAGATTTCCTGCATCACTGAAAGGTATGCCAGAGACTTAGCCTATAGGCTGAAGATGGATTCCCCAATATTACAAAGGATCTTCTGGTGACTGTCCAGGCAGACAGGTGTCATCTCTGTCATTTTCTAGACTTTGAAAGTTGCTTGCACTTCCTGTTTATTTGGATAATATTATATCCTTCTGTGGTCTTTGATGTGGTTGAATGTTTAATAATTACAGGTATAGTTCTTTTTAGTTTAAAAGGTATATTAGATATGAAATTTGGACTCACAATGATAAGGTAGATAATGGAATATTATCTTTAATTTTGTGAATACAAATAGACTGGATATTGTGACTGTAATTCCTACTTGAGAGCTATTCTGCTTTAATTTTGCTATATGGAAATTGAAACTTTCCTTTTTGACTAGACAGAAAAGAGGAAGTGTGGTAGAATGTTCTCTATATGCTGTAAATAAAGGAGCTGTTTTGGCCTATGTAGAGAACCATAGAAGTGGGTGGAGAATCAGAGGACAGACAGGTAGAAGGAAGGTGGAGTTAGCCAGTTGCCATCTGACCCCAGAAGAAGAGACATGTAAAGAATCCAGGTGAAACATGGGCTGCGTCACGTGGCAGATAGAATACAAGACATGGGTTGAATTAATATGAAAGAGCTAGCTAGTAATGTGCTTGAGACATGGGTCAAACAGTATGAAATTAATATCAGTGTCTGATTCATTTCTTTGTGGGAAAAATGCTGCTGTGGGCCAGGTGCTAAACTCCAGCTCAAACGCCCAAAAAACATTCCAGAACACAGAAAATACTATTACATTTTGTTAATATACATTTTGAACCAATTCACCAGCTGATGGACATCTTGGCCTTATCTCTTCCCTGGATATTCTGAAGAGGTCAAAAATAAACATGAATATTAACATATGTAGTATAATGCAGATTATTTCTTTCTTTCTTTCTTTCTTTCTTTCTTTCTTTCTTTATTGTGATGGTTTAAATGAATATGGCTCAAAAAGACTGACAGAAAGTGGCACTATTAGAATTGTAGTCTTAATTAAAGGAGGATTTCACTGGAAGATGTGTGTCACTGGGTGTGCATGTTGAAATCTCAGATGCTCAACCCATTCATATTGTCTTATTATCTTTCCACTGACTTCTAATATAGATATAGAACTCTCAGATACTTGTGTTACAATATATATGTCTATATGCTGACATGTTTCTTGCCATGATAACAGTTGTCTTTACTTCTGAACTGAAAGCCAGCACCAATAAGATTATTTGTTTTATGAGTTTCTGTGTTCAAAATTTCTCTTCACAACTACGGAAAAACATAATCAAGTAAGGTATGTAATGATTCTATCTCATAGCATAGTAGAATAAATATATTTACAATGTCAAAGAAGAAAATGTTTTGGCAATTACTTAAGCACCTAAAATAAGTAAAGTTCATTATTTTTCAAGTGTCAAGCATATTTATTTCTCTCCTATCTTGTGAATAAAAAGAAAAATGAGTATCCTATTAAATATAAGCCATTTTATACATTGCCAATTCACATTAATTTCATTATATAAAACGTATATAAATTTCACATTTGCAAATACTAAACTATCTCTAAAGAACATGTGTTTATATGCTGCCTATACCCACATCACTATTAGTTTTTTTAATCATTAGCTTTTTCTCTTAAATCCTCTGCTGTAAATAATCAAAGTTAGGATTAATATTTTAGCCTATAAAATTGAAGATTTGAGATTAAAATTTTGTTTGTTTTCATATGAAAAAAAACCTAAAAATATTTTACTTACTGGTTTTTAGCCAGTAAGTGGTAGATACAGAACACAGCACATTATTACCTGTTCAGATTATCCTCTTGTCTCTGATAATCTGCATACATGTTTGCAGTTGGACATAAAAATGTAAAAATTATATTTATCAAAGCTTTGGCATAGTATAGCTTCTAAATTTATTTATTTATAAAAATAACTTAAGATATTTATGTCATATGAAGTTTCTGTCCTGGATTAGCCCCAATGTCTGGACTATTAGTCCTAAACTCTCAAAGAAACAAACAGAAGCATACATTAATTTTATGCTAATTGGCTTATGGCTCAGGCATATTGCTAGCTAGTTTTTGCATATTAACTAAACCTATTATTCTTATCTTTTTTAGGCTGTGGTTTGGTATCTTTTCTCAGAGCAGCATTCTTACTTGCTTTCCTGTGTGTCTACTAAAGTCTCTCTCTGATTCTTCCTCTTCTGAGAGTTTTATTAGTCTGGCAGCCCTGTCCACACTACATGCCTGCCTTCTGGCCAATCAAAATTTTATTTAACCCATAGGTGGAACAAATATTTACCATGTACCAGAACATAATCCAACATCATATTGATATTTTTATTGATATATATGTAAACTTTTCAACAATATTTGAGATATTGTTGAATAATAAATATAAACAGGTTTTTTTCAGAATCTATAAAATTAAATTGTTGGCACATGCTGGTAATTTTCTTAGTGGCTTGAGCTGTGAGGATTCCCATAGTTCAAGATCAGAATAGAGTACAGAGCAAAAATCCATCACAAAGAATATAGAAAAAAAGATAAGGAAAAGAAAATCATGTATAATTATAAAATTTCACATTATTATTCTGTACTCCACATCTACACTTAAGCTTTCTTTATAATTCTAAAAGTAAAATTCAAATGAGACTGTAATATAATTAGAAAAAATTGTAGAAAATAACTAAATATCCTCCTTAATAAATGAAAGACTTACAGATGACAAGAACAATCTTTTTGAAATGTTTACTCTATTTTGTCATTTGTGAAAAGCAAAACTTCATGTCCACAGGAATAAAATTTCTATTTTTGGAAGTGTTAGTAACTTAGGAAATATTTCATTTCCTCTTATACAGAAATAATTACCATGGACAAAGAGGAGAATTTATTTTATATTTTGTTCAGTTGTGATTATATTAATAGAGGTTAGTAGATACAACCAAAAAGATAAGAACTTTTAGGGAAGCAATGATGTTGCACCATTTTAACCTTGATGGGTTTGACCAAAGTCGAATCAGCTCCAGCCTGGATTGTAGAATAAAGTGAAATAGCTAATAATGCTATGACTTAAAGATTAATCAGAGTGTTTTATACTCATTTAAACAGATTAAAAATAGGATCATTTTAAGTTTTACAAGTATGTATAAGTGCTCTGTCAGGTATAGCATATATTTTCAAGAAATCTCCAATTTGGTAGTAATTTCATACCTGGTATTAAAAGAAAAACTAGAAATCTTATTCTTAAGAATCTTAATTTTTATCCTACTCCTTGTGATGGAGAGTGATGGCAAGTAATAGTCTTTACAAGAAAAACACAAACACATAGAGACATATCTCTGAAACTTAAAATGGTATTTACATTTTCTAAATTATAATTTTAGATATAATAATCCAGTAAACCAAGATAAAATTTATTAAATGGTAAATAATTAAACATACTTTAAATCAAAAAGAAATGGTGGAAAAAAGTTGCATTTTAAATGCATTTACTTACAACTGAATAATCAAAATTATTAAATGAGCCAGATGCTTCTATGTTCTGTGGTATTAGTAATATTTTACAAAACCTTTCAGGACTTCATATGATTTATAAAGTACTTTCCTATGTGCTGGTAAATTATTAATATTAAATTAATTAATTAATTTAATTAATGTTAAATTATTAACTGGAAAAGATTGTAATGATCTTTTCCAGTTTTTATTCTTCCTAAAAGAATCCTAGATAAACAGTGATTTTTCACATTTGTAATAATTCCAAACAGATTATATATTTAATTTTTTATAGAAACTGATGCTGAGCGAGATATCACAGACCTGGAATGATAAGCAGGGCATGTACTCACTCATTAATGGGCTCTAAACAAAAAAGCAAAAAGCAAAGCATGTCCAGGTTGCAAACCACAACCACTGAACAGCTTGGGATCTGAAACACCTTGGACTGACTCCTTGGATCCCACTCCCCCTAGAGGAACACCTGACTCATTCTTGAGGTTGCAGAGAGGAAACTGGATCTGCCAGAAGTGGAGGCTGAACTGAGCAATATTGAGACCTTGGGACTTCTGCCCTTGCTGGGGAGGAGATGGGGAGATGTGGAGAAGAGAGAGTGACTGCAGGGGGTTGGAGGGGGAAGGGACCTTGAGCAAGGATATACACGGATACTGATGCTGGGATATAATCTTCGATAAATTTTGTAGTAAAGGTAAGAGATTAATTCAAAAAATTGTGATGCCAAATTCTGAAGATCTAGCCTAAGTTTGAGTTGGTATATCACTTGTCTTCTATCAGATTCAAAGACTGTAAATTATACTCCAAACCCCAAGTCAAATGCATGCTACTTAGTGGAACTGGGAGTTTCAGAATACATTTTTCTACTAAATGTGTAGAGTGAAGTTCATAGTTTTCATGTGACTAGCTTATATACTTAGTCCACAATGTAAGTCACCACAATGTTTATTTCTTGACAATTTGCATGGCACTGCAGTGAAAGATTTATTTTCACTTCTAATCACTATTCAGAATTTGTATATCTTAAAACAGAACTGACTATATATAGGAGAAAACTTTTTTATTTGGGAGACTTTTAATGACAGCTTCAATTTCTTTTGTTGTTATAGGACTGCTTAGGTCTTTAATCTGGTCTTGATTTAATTTTGGTAAATAGTATCTGTCCAGAAAGCTGTCTATTTCTGCTAGGTTCTCCACTTTTGTGGAATATAGATTTTAAAAGTATGACCTGATAATTTTCTGTATTTTCTGGGGGTCTGTTGTTATGTTCCCCTTTTCATTTCTGATTTTATTAATTTGGATACTTTCTGCTTTTTGGTTAGTTTGGATAAGGGTTTATCTTTCTCAAAGAACTAACTCTTTGATTCATTGATTTTTTTGTATGATTCTTTTTGTTTCAGTTGTGTTCATTTCAGCTGAAAGTTTGATTATTTCTTGCCATCTATTCCTTCAAGGCGAGTTTGCTTCTAATTGTTCCAGGGCCCTCAGCTGTGCTGAAATTCCCTTGTGTGGGATTTCTCTAGTATCTTCATGTAAGCATCTAGTGCTATGAATTTTCCCCTTAAGACTGCTTACATTGTATTCCATAAGTTGGGGTATGTCGTGGATTCATTTTCTTTTTTTTCCTTCTTCTTTATTTATTTTGTATTTATCAAAAAAACAGTAAAATGAATTTAAAATGCTGATAAGTTTACAATAACTATACAGAAGATAAAAATCATGAGCATGACTTATCAAGGGTGATAATGCAAATAAGATTGCTACACATATATTTACTCTGTGTTCAGCTTTCCCTCTGAATTTTTTTTCCATCCCTGTATATCCTTATTCAAGGTCCCTTCCCCCTCCTGCCACATCAGGTCATTTTTATTTCTCCACAACTCCCCATCCCCTCCCTGGGCAGGGAGCAGACAGTCCTATGGTCCCACTGACCCAATAATGCTTAGTTCAGTCTCCACTCCTGGCAAATCCAGTTTTGTCCCCCCTCCCTCAAGAGTGAGTCAGGTGTTCCTATAGTTGGAGTGGGATCCAAAGGGTCAGTCCAGGGTGTTTCTGATCCCAAGCTGTTCAGTGGTTGTGGTTTGCAGCTTGGGCATGCTTGGCTTTTTTTTCTTGTTTGTTTGTTAAGAGACCACTAATGAGTGAGTACATCCCCTGCTTATCTTTCTGAGTTTGTGATATCTCACTCAGGAGGATATTCTCCAAATCCATCCATTTGCCTGGGAATTTTAGGATATCATTTTTTCTTACTGCTGAGTAGTATTCCATTGTGTAGATGTACCACAGTTTGTTAATCCATTCTTCAGTTGAGGGACATCTAGGTTGTTTCCAGGTTCTTGCTATTACAAATAATGCTGCTATGAGCATAGTTGAGCTAATACCTTTGGAGTGAGACTGTGCCTCTTTAGGGTATACACCCAGAAGTGGTATTGCTGGGTCCTTGGGGAGATTAATTCTCAATTTTCTGAGAAACTGCCATATTGCATTCCAAAGTGGCTGAACAAGCTTACACTCCCACCAACAATGGGAGTGTTCCCCTTGTTCCACATCCTCTCCAACATAGGCTATCTTCTGTGCCTTTTACCTTAGCCAATCTAACAGGTGTTAGGTGGATCTCAAAGTTGTTTTGATTTGCATTTAGGAAGTCTCATTTCTTTCTTAATTTCTTCCTTGACCCAAAGGTTGTTCAGTTGAGTGATGTTTAGTTTCCATGAGTTGGTAGGCTTTCTGTGATTCTTGATGTTGTTGAAATCTAACTTTAGATTCTGGTGATTTGAAATGGTACAAGGTGTTATACACATTTTTTCTTTTTACCTGCTGATATTTGTTTTATGACCTAGTATGTGGTCAATTTTAGAGAAATTTGCATGGGGTAAATATGTATATTGCTTTTTGTTTGGTTGGAGGGTTCAGTATATATCTACTAAGTTCATTTGGGTTATAACTTCTGCTAGATCCCTTATTTCTCTGTTGAATTTCTGTCTGGTTGACTTATCCAAGGGTTAAGGTGGGGTATTGAAGTCTTCCACTTAGTGTGTCAGGTTTGATATGGGGTTTAAGCTTTAGAAGTGTTTGTTTTACATATGTGGTGTCCTTGTGTTGGGGCATAGATATTTAGGACTGAGATTTCATCTTTGTGAAATTTTCCTGAGATGAATACATAGTGACCTTCCTGGTCTCTTTTTATTGATTTTAGTTTAAAGTCTATTTTGTTAGATATTAGAATGGTTTCACTAGCTTGTTTCCTAGGGCCATTTGATTGGAAAATCTTTTCCCAAACCTTTACTCTGAGCTTGTGTCTGTCTTTAACGTGGAGGTGCATTTCTTGTATGCAGCAGAAAGATGGTTTCTGTTATTTATCCATTGTGTTAGGGTATGTCTTTTCATAGGTGAATTGAGTCCATTGATATTAAGGGATATTAATGACAAATGTTCAATATTTCCCATCATTTTTGGAAGTGGCTTTCATTTCCTTTTTGGGGGGAGGGGGTATTTTTTCTGTGGGCTTATCAATTGTCTGTGGTAAAATGGGTGTTTCTGGTTTCCTTAGTTTGGAGTTTTTCCTCTAGGGCTTTTTGCAGGGTGGGGTTTGTGGTTAGGTATTGTTTAAATCTGGTTATGTCATGAATTATCTTGTTTATTCCATCTATGTTGATTGACACTTTTGCTGGGTACAGTATTCTAGGTTGGCATCCATGCATTTTTAGTGTCTCTATAATGTCTGACCATGACCTTCTTGCTTTCTTTATTTCCACTGAATAGTCAGGTGTTATTCTGGTGGATCTCCCTTTATAAGTGATTTTACATTTTCCTTTGCAGCTCTTAGTATTTTTTCTCTATTCTGTAGGTTTAGAGGCTTTATTATTATATGGTGAGCAGTCTTTTTTTGTGGGTTTAGTCTATTTGGTGTTCTATAGGCTTCCTGTATTTTTAATAGGCATTTCCTTCTTTAGGTTGGGGAAGTTTACCTCTATGATTATGTTGAATATATTTTGTGCGTTTTTGAGCTGGTATTCTTCTCCTTCTTCTATTTCAATTATTCTCAGGTTTGGTCTTTTCATGGTGTCCTAAATTTCCTCAACATTTGTGTTACGACGTTTTTGGTTTTAGTATTGTCTTTAACTGATGTATCTATTACCACAATTAAGTCTTCCATCCCAGAGATTCTTTCTTCCATCTCTTTAATTTTGTTATTTATGCTTGAATCTGTAGTTCCAGGTTGTTTTTTCAGATTTTCTATATCTAGTTTTGTCTTGGTTTGTGCCTTCCTTAATGCTTCTATTTTGTTTTTTAATTCTTGGCAAATTTCTCTCAGCTGTTTGTTTTCTTTTTCTTGACTTTCTTTATTTTCCTTAGGGCTTTCTTCATTTCTCATAATTTTCTGTTTGTATTTTCTTCTATTTCTTTAAGGAAGTTTTTTTTTATATATATCCTCTTTTAAGGCTTCTATTAGTTTCCTAAAGCTGTTTTTAAGGCTGTTTTCTTCTATTCCCTCTTCATTGTTATGTTCAGGTCTTGAAGCTATAGAGCTACTTGCTTCTTCTGGTGGTGTGTTCTTGACCTTTGTATTGCTGTATGTATTCTTTCACTATCATCTGCCCATTGTTTCCCTAATTCTCTCTTGGTTATTTCTTGGTCAGCTCCTAGTGAGTTGGTGGTCTGAGGGCTCTTAAGGCTCATAATTAGCTATGCTCTCAGAAGGTCAACTGTTGTGGTGAGGTTGCCTTATTACGCCAGTCATCGCCTCTTGACCTCTAACTTTTATTGCTACTACATCTTATTTGAAAATAGACGTCCCTTGGTATGAGGAGACGCAGATTACTACAGTACCTAATTGGAAAAACAAATATCTACCAAAATTCAAATTTCTTTATAATATTTACATATTGGTTTAGTCAAAATTCTAGTTGGTCTTAATAAAAACCTAGAGCCAGTTTCTGGGGTAAATACTGAAATAATAGAAAGATAAAGGAGTAAGCCACTTGTACCTCACCATCTCCTCAGCTGAAAAGGGGCCTAGTTCTTGTGTCTGCTTAGCTTATATTTCTCTCTCTGTCCATCCATATTAACCCCCTGTTTCATCCTCTTGAGTACTAAAATTACTACCGCCTGGCCTGGGGTTAACTATTAGCTAGCCCTGCCCTCTGATTTTCAGACAAACTGTATTTGTTAAAGCACAAAGAAAATATCACCATAGCTCTTCCTTTTGTCTAAAATTAGAAAGAAGTTTCTAACAAATATAAAAACTATATATAATAAGTATATACTATATATACAGATAATTATTACATCAAAAATTTCTAGTCTATTAACAACTAAAAAATTCTAAAAAAATACTTCATTGTCTACCATATTTTAGAGAGTCCATATGATTATGCTTAATTCAGCTGTTTTTTTTTTCTAGCTGGATTATCAAAACTGTCTTTTACTGTCTCTAAAACCTATACAATTTACTCTTCTTTACTGAATTTGTTTCTGAATTAGTTAACAAGACTATAACTACCTAGTCTTCAACTCTATCAGTGACCCAAGAAAAACAATATTAACTGAGGAAACATGAAATGCAAGAGCAAGCAACTTCCAAAAGATGAAAGAAGTGACAGAAACAGCTGGCAGTCTGGAAAGTCACCCAGGTTTTTCTGTAATGTACAGGCATCTATCTTCAGCATATATTCCTAGAATATAAAAGCATAATAATCTTAATGTCTATGCTACCTTGTCTTAGTAATGTTCAGCAGTCACATTTTCTTGTGTTCTACTTTTCAATTTTGGACAAAAAAATTTAAAGTATCCATATTTGTTATATATATCCCAAATATAGAAACTTAATTTTTAGTGTCCTGATACTCAAGCCTAATATTGTATTCAGAAAAATAGAAGTAGCATTTTTTTTAGAATTAGTTCATTCTCTTTATGACTGTTATTGTTATGACAAAAAGTTTAACATATATGTATTAATATAATATTATATAGTAATTTAATAGATATAATATATTTTATTTAATATATTACCTTTATAAATTTTAAGATAATATTTATACTTTATATATAAAACCAGAGGATCATAAGAATAGTGGCATAAGAATAGTTCCTATTTGGGTTTTTATTTCATCACATATCACGTAGGTCTTTTGACACAATACAGAGATTTTGGATTTAACAAATATACTTTCATTTAAAAAAGCAGTGCCACCTTGGGACCTTGGGACCTCCTGTCCTTTCTGGGAAGGAGATAAGGAAATGGGGAAAAGAGAGAGTTACTGGGAGGGGAGAGAGGAGGAAGAGAGTTTGAACAAGGGAATGCATGGATAAAAAAATGAGACTTTATTCATAATAAACAAAAGAAAAAGAAAAGCAATGAAACACACTCCAGCTTCAAAGTGAGCTTTAATTTTCTTTTTTTTCAACCAAATATCTTTTTATTTCTGAACATTCTTTTCATTTGCAATCTTTAGAGACTATTGTTTTCTGTCTAACGTGTGATTAAAGAACTCTCAGAACAATGGCAGGGTGTACATGGGATTAGGAGGAAAGAGGTTCAGATGCTGAGCTTCGTCCACGACTGTTCTCTCCTGGAAAGGTGCCCATCTTGGCAGTGTTCAGGAGTCTTATATTACATGCCCTGTCTTATGCACCCATTCTGTATAATTAGATTACTGACAGGGATTTGGGCAGGGTCTTTATGGATAGATCACAAGCAGGATTTAAGCAAACTATATTCAAGGAAGAAATTATGAAATATCGGTCTTTGTTGAACTAAAGACCTTCAGGGACTGAATTTTCCAGAGTTCTCCATTGGCAGCTGATAAGGGAATTCATAGCACCTACCTACTCTGATCTTTTAGCTATTAATATTTTATATCAAATTTCAAATTTTAGTTCATTATAAAAACTCAAACTTCAATTAAATGTTTATAATTTAGGTCACAAATATCCATTCATTTCTGAAGACAAATAGATTTTATGTCCAGCTAACTGTTGATACCAATGTCTGGAAAAGTGACAAGCACCATGTCTCTGCCTATGTATTTTCACTGTAAATGGCTTTGCTCCTTATTGTCTCTCTAATATTGAGAGACCTTTGTAACTTTTATTTTTGCAAAGAGTCTACTTTTAGAAGTGTGTATAGAGTCAGACTGAGAGATGAGCCAGAGGATGAGAGGTGAGAAAAATTAGAAATAAAAAGAATTAGGGCTGAGAAAAAGCTATAGAATTAGAGGTATAACAGAAAAAAATATAGCAAAGAATAATAAAACATATTATGCATAAACATTATGTGCAAATTACTATAGAAAAGAAAATTTTCTATCTATAGTCTTGAGAAATATTTTCTGAGGTGCCCTGGATAGTTCCTGGAAGGTGTATTTTCAGGTCATTAAATGTGACAAAAATGGAAAAGAGTGTCATTGTGGAGGCAGGCTTCAAGGTCTCATATATGTTTAATCTATGCCCAGTGTTAACTTCCTGTTGCCCAGGGATCAAGTTTTAAAACTCTCAGGTACCTGTTTTCACTCTGTCTACCTACATGGTGCTATGTTTCCCAACCTGAAGATAATGAACTAAACCTCTGAAACCATAAGCTGGAACTGGTTTCATCTCCATGTTGCTGTCTGAGACATGGCTTTGAGACTGATACTAGGAAAGCCAGTGTGGCTCCCTTTCTATGCATTCAGAATTGTTTTTAAATTTTCTTAAGTCTGCCTGGACCAATGCCCCATGTTGGAATGCCATTTGTTGTATAAAATTTCTTGCCCAGCCTAGCTTCATAGTCTAAATGAATCTCTCCTGCCTGTAGCCTGACCTACTCCAAGGTTTGGATCCATGGTTCTGTTTGGTCCCAAATAATCACACAAAGGCTTCTCTTATTTACATGCTCTTTGGCCTATGGCTCGGGATTATTGCTAGCTAACTCTTGGATCTTAACCAATTTCTATTAATTGTCTTGTCATGTGGTTGTGACTTACTCATTACTAATTTCTTATCTTTAGAGACTTCCATAGCATCTTGTGATAACATGAAAGCTAGAACTCATGGAAGATACTCTCAGGTCTGATATAGTGCTGACATGAAAGCTAGAACTCATGGAAGATACTCTCAGGTCTGATATACTGCTGATGATTCTATGTCCATGGTACATACTGCTTTTAGATAAATCTCATAGGGCAGGAGAAATAAAGAACAACAGTAATAGCCTATAGTAGCTTGAAAATCAGTAGAAAAACATTGAACAAAAATTTAAAAGGAATTTTTCAGGTCTCTTGCTGTTGAGAATTTTGATAGACTTTTCTTCCTATGAAGAACACTGAGAGCCCAGAAGAAATAAAAATCATTTGATTGTCTTTTGTTCAAAGAATTTTATTGTAAATATATGCAATAGACAAATTTTACTCAGGTACTGACATTGTTGATGTTTTAAATGGATTCTCAAAAAGCAATAGTCACTTGAGAAATAAAGTCCCAAGAAGGCAAGTGACTGATTTAAACTAAAATAGAGATTTTCTTTTCTTAAATTTTTATCATGAATAAAGTCACATTTTCTATCCGTGTATATCCTTATTTAAGGTCCTCAAGGCTCCTTCCCCCCTCACTACCTCCAGTCACTTTCTCTTCTCCATATCTCCCCACCTCCTCTCCAGCATGGACAGGATGTCCCAAGGTCCCAATATTGCTCAGTTCAGCCTCCACTCCTGGCAGATCCAGTTTCCTTCCCATACATCAAGACTGAGTCAAGTGTTCCTCTAGAGGGAGTGGGATCCAAGGTGTCAGTCCAAGATGTTTCAGAACCCAAACTGTTAAGTGTTTGTGGTTTGCAGCTTGGACATGCTTTGCTTTTTTGTTGTTGTTTAGAGTCCACTAATGAGTGACCACATCCCCTGTTATTTTTCTGGGTTTGAGATACCTTGCTCAGGAGGATATTCTCCAAATCCATCTATTTGCCTGCAAATTTTAGGATATTATTTTTTCTTACTACTGAGTAGTACTACATTGTGTAGATGTACCATAGTTTTGTTACTCCATTCTTCACTTGATGTTTTTATACATATTCTATGCATGTATAAATATTTAGCTTAAATAAAATTCTACCATTGCTTATCTTTTAAAAGAAATCATATTTTCCTACATGGTTGCTATACAAAGCTTATTACTGCTACTAAAACTTGTATTGTAGCATTTCTTTTCATATTTATATACCTGTCTGGGGAAAGCACAGACTTCCTTTTTTTTCCCTCTCTGCCATGAAGGTTGGTTATAGAAAGACAACTAAACAAACAAAGAAAAACCTTCCCAGGTTATTGGCTTCAAATCTCTTCTCAAATGAACTTGAAATTTTAAAGATGGAGTCTGGCATATTTGCAGGTCTTGCCTTCAAAACAAGACCTTCAATTTAGATCATATTTCTATTTAATGGTGCTCATCTTTTTCAAGAATTACAGAGTTTTTTAAATTATTATTATTATGAACAAAGAAGTCACACTTTCTATCCTTGTATATCCTTATTCAAGGCTCCTTCCCTCTCCCACCACATCAGGTCATTCATTCTTCTCCACAACTCCCCATCACATCCCTGGGCAGGCAGCAGGCAGTCCCATGTACCCACATATACTTAATCTCATGCTTTGGTAGATTAATGCTTTTTATGCTACTGAATTTGATATTAAGCTTGCATTTTAGAAAGCAAAATAGAGATATAGAAATATGCTTAATGTGTTTGTAAGAAGAAAGAAGTTTTAATTGCTTTATGTAATATAGACATGATCTTTCAGACAGTTATAGGAGATAATTGAAAAACCACTGCAAGAAAATCAGGTAGCTAATGACACAGTTACTACCATACTGATTCAATATATGTATCATTACCTAAATGGTATGACAGAGAAGTGTGCCCAGGAGAGGTATCTTGCAGAATTAAATGCTCATTCTCAACTACATCATTTATATGCTTCACATTCCTTACTTTAAAAAAAAGATCAAAGACAATTCTTTGTTTAAAGTGAGTGCTTTCTTAATATATTTTATAAATAAAAGGAAAACCAAAGCACTTAAAAGTTCTTGAGCTAATTCATCAACAATATACAAAAAATTAAAAAAATACTTACTGTATTTGGTGCCAACTGTCCTGAAATGCTCTTTAGAGAGTAACTGCTACAAGATTCCTATTCACTGTATATGTAGATATTTGCTCATAAAGCCATTCATTTTCTGGTGATACATTGAGGATCAATTGAGCAAATTTATTTCTCACTTTACACATCGGTGTAGATTCTAGGGATCAAACTCAGGACATGAGGCTTTCAAAAAAGGATTTATTCTCCCTATGATCAACTAATATTGACTTTCTTATTACACTTAATTTCTTAGGAAGGATGTCTTTTTATTTGACTTTTTACAATTAAACAGAATAAATATTTTGACAGGTAAAGAAAATATATATTCTATAATCATTTTATTACTGATTCCTAGACTATGAAAGATAGTCATCATCAAAATTAATAAGAGAAAATGTTTCAGTTGTTTAGATAACATTCCTCAATTCAAAGCTGCATCGAGAGAAAGATTGTCTTTTGTTCCACATTCCTTATTTTACACTGAAACTTACTGTATATGATACATACTGGACACAGTTAAAATGCATTTATTACCTCCCCCTTGTATCAAACAGTCCATTTGGTAACAATAAAATTTAAGTAGTTTCTTGAAAAGATGGGTCAAAGCAAAGAGCTGAAATTCACAGTTTATCAATGAGCAGCAACTTGAGTCTGGGAAAAAACTAGATGCAAAATTACTTCACATATTAGATTATAGGGAGTGAGCTGCTTACATAACATTCTTATTGGCTCACTGTTTCTCCAGAAATAATTAGGTGAGACAAATACAGCATTTAATAAACTATCTTTGAAAAAT
The DNA here is from genome assembly GCA_004025045.1 of Sigmodon hispidus. Lineage (NCBI taxonomy): Eukaryota > Metazoa > Chordata > Mammalia > Rodentia > Cricetidae > Sigmodon > Sigmodon hispidus. The sequence continues at coordinate 69,575 of PVIH01008375.1, read as the reverse complement.
TTTACCACTTTAATTAAAATTAATATAAACATAACTAATGAGTACACTTTTCTATAATTTCTTTAATTTTCAACTTTATCTGTCTGAGTCTAAGAAAATCCTTTTTACTTGTGTATTTTTATAAAGCATATGTAATTAAATGTTTTACTTCATTTTATACATATAGACAGGTTGGTTATTTTTCTCAAAAGTTATCATATTAGTCTCTAAAGAGGGCTAAATAGATAAAGACATTTGTTGTCAATCCTAAAGACATTAGCTTAAATTTTGAGACCTTCATGGAAAAATGGAATTATTACTTTTGAATACCTCTGACCCTCCATATGTTCTATATGACATATTCACACTAACCATCCAAAACACACACACACACACACACACACACACACACACACACAGAGGGAGAGAGAAAAACAAGAGAAACAGAGAGAGAAACAGGGGCAAAAGGACTAAAAAAGAATACATTAAAATGTAACAATATATTTAAAGAAGGTAGAGCATACCAATATTTATGTATTAAATGAATAGATGAATGAATATCACATTACTTTTATTCTATTTGGACTATCTTTTAAAAAATTGAGACATACTTAGGTTTTATCAAGAAAAGAATGCTTTAAGTCTGAATTAAATTTCTCTTCCAGTTTATAGTTAGGGAATGTGCTTCAGGCTAGAGTAGAAGACTTTAGCAGATTGGTATAAACTTGTTTAATATTCACTCCATTAAGGTCTATACTCTTCGTATTTAAAATAAATTCTCTATGAAAGTTTACTAATTATTTGCCTATTTGAATATATTACTGTAGCTGGATCTTGACCCAAATAGGTAATGGTTATTAACATCACAATTACTAAAATATAATATAGTTATGGGCTATTTTCCTCTTTAAAAGTTTATCTTTCCAAACAGACACACTTATAAAGAGATTTTAGCAATATATTTATATATCACAAGATGATAATCATTATGGTCAGAACCTCATCTCTATTCACAAAATTGTCAATAAAGAAATTTCCAGGGAGGGGTGGGAGGGGAATGAAGGTTGAACAAGGAGATACATAGATTAAAAAATGAGACTTTATTCAAAAGTAAAAAAACTCCAATGCGGCTTTAGATAATCCAAAAAATGAACAATAACACTTTTCATAATGATATTCTACTGAGAAGAGACAATAAAAATAATATATACATATATAAAGAAAATGCAATAATAAGCCCTAGTTACAATAGTGGAATAAAGAGATACTACATAATAAAGAGATATGATGCATTTGTAAAATAGACATTATGCAAAAAAAGAAATTTTCTGTTTTCTATTGAGAATTTTCTATTGAGACAGCTAGTTTTAGTTACACAAGACTGTTATTCTTAATGTGATAAAAGATGTCAGAGGAACAAAACTCTGCCTCCAGAAGGACTTCAAGGCCAGCTTGAACAACACAAGACTTTTTTTGTTCACGTTTTATTTTATTTTTTATTATGAATAAAGTCATATTTTTATCCATATATCCCCTTATTCAAATTCCCTTCACCCTCCAGCTCCTGCCCTTCACTCTCTTTTCTCCCCATCACTATATCTCCTACCAAGCAAGGCCAGGAGGTCCCAAGGTCCCAAGGCAACTTAGTTCAGCATCCACTCCAGGCAGATCTACTTTCCTCACCCCAACATCAAGATTTGGTCAGGTGTTCCTCTGGAGGGAATGGGCTTCAAGGTGCTGGTTCAAGGTGTTTCAGATACCAAAATGTTCAGTGGTTGTGGTTTGCAAGCTTGGACATGCTTTGCTTTTTTTCTTTTTTGTTTAGAGTCCACTAATGAGTGAGAACATTCCCTGCTTATCTTTCTGGGTTTGTGATACCTCGCTCAGGAGGATATTCTCCAAATTTGCCTGCAAAATTTAGGATATCATTTTTTCTTACTGCTGAGTACTACTCCATTGTGTAAATGTACCACAGTTTGTCAATCCAGTCTTCAGTTGAGGGGCATCTAGGTTGTTTCCAGGTTCTTGCTATTATGAATAATGCTACCATGAACATAGTTGAGCTAATCCTTTTTGAGTGCAAATTTGCATCTTTAGGTTATATGCCCAGTAGTGATATTGCTGAATCCTTGGGGAGATTGATTCCCAGTTTTCTGAGAAACTACCATACTGCATTCCAGAGTGGCTGAATCACCTTACACTCCCATCAACAATGGAGGAATATTCCCCTTGCTCTGCAACCTCTCCAGCATAAGCTGTCATTTGTGTCTTTTATTTTAGTCAATCTGACAGGTGTCAGGTGGTATCTCAAAGTTGTTTTTATTTGGATTTCTCTGATGGCTAAAGAAGTTGAGCACTTTTTCAAGTGCTTTTCAGCCATTCATAACTCTGCTGAGAATTCCCTTTTTAGTTCTGAGCACCATTTTTTGATTGGGTTATTCAAGGTTTTGGGCTCTAGTTTTTTGTGTTCTCTATATATTGTAGACACTTCTGTCACTTGTAGGGTTGGTGAAAATCTTTTCTCATTCTGTAGGCTGTTTTTTTTTTTTTTTTAATCTTATTAACTATGTCCTTGGCTTTACAGAAGATTAATTTTCAGGAAGTCCCACTTATTGATTGTTGTTTTTAGTGTGTGTGTTACTGGTGTTATATTTAGGAAGTGGTCACCTGTGCCAGTTTGTTGGAGGGTATTTCCAACTTTCTTGTATATCAAGTTCAGTATGGCTGGGTTTATGTTGAGGTTCTTGATCCACTTGAGTTTTTTGCAGGGTGATAGGCTTGGATCTATTTGCACAAGACTTTTAAAAATAAAAACTCAATTTACTCTCCCTTTGAGACTCCCTTGGAGCAAACCATAATTTTTTTTGTTATTATGAATAAAGAAGTCACATTTTCTATCCTTGTATATCCTTATTCAAGGTCCCTTCCCCCTCCCACTACATCAGGTCATTCTCTCTTCTCCACATCTCCCCATCTCCTCCCCAGCAAGAGCAGGAGGTCCCAAGGTCCCATGGTCCCAATATTGCTTAGTTTAGCTGACACTCCTAGCAAATCCAGTTTTCTCCACCCAACATCAAGACTGAGTCAGGTGTTCCTCTAGGGGGAGTAGGATCCAAGGAGTCAGTCCAAGGTGCTTTGGATCCCAAGCTGTTCAGTGGTTGTGGTTTGCAGCTTGGGCATGCTTTTTTTGGTTGTTTGTTTAGAGTCCATTAATGAGTGTGTACATCCTCTGCCATAATATTATTAACAAGTAATTATCAATAAGAAATTGCTTCTGGGTTAGGGATAGGGGCATGTATCTACTTTGTCCTTGAAGGCAGGCTGAAATTCAAGCATAGATGATCTAAAGAAAATATACTCAGTGATATCCTTGTCTTATTTTGTCATGTCAAAACTTTTAAATTTTTTTCTCTATTTTATAACTTTATTGTATTTTTAATATTTTTATTTTATTTTTTATACATTTTTATTTTCTTGGTTTTCCCCTATATGTCTATTGTCTATCCAATATGGCCTCGAGTTTGCTTTTTTAAAATTGTTGAGTGTGTTTACAAGTGGGTTTTTATTTTTGTGTTCATGTTCTCATGCTATTTTTTTGTTTGGTTTTCATATTCAGATGAGTTTGTGTCTTAGTTTTTATTGCTGTGAAAAACACCATGATTATGGAAACTCTTATAAATACAACATTTAATTTGGTGGCTCACTTAATTTTTCAAAAGCTTAGTCTATTATTGTCATGACAGGGAACATGATATGTAAGTAGATATGGTACTGAAGAAATGTCTGTGAATCATAAGTCTTACAGGGAACAGGAAGTCAACTGACCCACTTGGCAGTATTCTGAGCATTGAAATCCTCAAAGCTCATCCCCACAGTGACGCATTTCTTCTAACAGGACTATATCCACTCCAACAGAGCCATAGCTCCTGATAGTACATCCCCCTATGAGATTATTGTGACCATTTACATTCAAGCAATGGAATTCGCTCCGTGTTCCCCATAACCTTGTAATAATATCATAAGGCAAAATTCATTTAGTACAACTTCAGAAGTTTCAAGTCAGTAACTTTCCAAAACTTATTTTAAAATTCAAAGTCTCTTTCTGAGACTTATATAGTATAATCTGCAATCTCCTGAAAAACCAAATAAAAAGATGACATACTTTCAGCGTAGAATGATACAGAATACACAATACCGTTACAAAATATAGATAAGAAAGACAATGATGAAATATTAGACCAAAGCAAAGACAAACACTAGCTGAGCAAGATAAAATTTTACTTCTCCATGTCTGATCAAAATGTTCATCAGATCTCTTATCTGCTCAGCTTTCTTGACTGCAACACACTTCTCACACTTCTTTCTCATTGGCTCTTTCTACTTCCTGTTAGCAGCTCTCCTTGTGTGGTATTCTGTAACTCTGGCATCTCTAACACTTATGTTTGCCAACACAATACACACATCTACTTCACACCTTCATGTTATATTATGTTCTGGCCTGAACTTCCCAGGACTTGACCAAAGGTTTAGTCTCACTCTTGGCCTCACTACACCTTCACATAATCAAATTTTTCCTTGAGCCTTCAGCTCACAAATGATGCCATAGAGACTTGTTATTGCTCTGGATGGAGGATTTCTAGCAAACTGTAACAGAGATATCTGAAAGGCTAGACCACCAGGACTATGTGTACTTATTGGTTTCTGGTGCTTTTTTCTATAAAACACATACTTTTATAGGTAACTTATAGATCTAAATTAACTCAATTATGGAATGTCTCACAGTAGCTTTTGATTTTTGTATATTACCATTTAAAAAATAAACTTACCAAAATGCAATACAGGAACTAGATACCCTATTTTTTTCTTTACCTGGCTTATTATTTTATGTTACTTTACTTTCTCTTTAAAGAGCTTATTATCTTTTAACTATTAATTATTTTCTATGGCTGTCTACTCTCAATTTTTTACTATGTCTGAATGTTTTCTCAGTCTGTATTGCTTTACTGCATGCCTATAATATTCTTTGGCCAAGAGAAAAACATTAAAGGGCCATTCCTGCCTCAAGGCAGCTCTGCTTCTCTTGGTTCCTTGAAAGACTAGCCACATGCTGAAACAATTACTGCCCAATTCTGAGAAAATGCTGTGTTCATAATGTGTCAGGCATTTTTACTTAGCACCCTGGCTGTTCTAGTACTCTGCTTCATAGCAGAGCCTCTTTTAAATAGCCACCATTCTGTATACCAACTCTACTGAGGAGACCTCTGTTATATTAAGTTTTTCAGGCCCATTTCAGCCTGAGGTTCATACCTGGCCTGTGATGGCTTTTGTCCCCCAAAGAAATGAATCAGACACTTTTATTAATTTTATATTGTTTGGCCCATGTCTCATGCACATTATTAGCTAGCTTGTTTATCTTAATTTAACTCATTTTTATAATCTACTTGCCACATGGCCTAGCCTGTTTCTTAAGCTCTTTGTACCTATTTGATCCCCAAAGTGGGAGTCATATGTAGTTGGACTTTCCTTTAGGCCACTAACTCACAAATAATGGCACAGAGATTTATTATTAATTATAAAAGATTGGCTTTAGCTTAGGTTTGTTCCACTAGCTCTCATAACTTAACCCATATTTACATTAATCTACAACATAGGTTTTACCCCTCTACCATTCTGTGTGTTTGACTCAATCTGAATTTCCACAGTGTCCCGACTGCCTATATTACTCCATTTCTTTCATCCTTTCTGCCTGAATGTTTTTCCTAACCTCTTTCTAGTTATTGGCCACTTAACCTTTTATTACAGTCATCACAGAAATATAAATTTACACTCTGTACAAATATTCCAGAATAGCATCTTGCAATGGTATCTCTACTAAGATTCCATTCAATAACACCCTTTAAAAGTGCCTTTACTCAGCAGCTTCAGTTCATATCTTCATTTTTCTATTTTTAACTCTAAAATCAGAACCACATGGCCAAGGCCACCAAGTTCTGCTTCTTACTTGGACTGTAACATGCCCTTTTTTAATTACATCTTTATCAGAATTCTCTCTTTTAATGTCTAAGCTTGAGTGTCCTGAAACTTACTCTGTAGACTAGCCTTGCCTCTGAATCAGAGATCCAACACCTGTATTTTATTTTTTCACTCTATACTCTCTGGTGGGCCCTCCATCCAGCTCCAAAATAATCACACAAAGACTTATTCCGTCTTATAAATGCCTGGCCTTACTTGACATATTTCTAGCCAGCTTTTTTTTTTTTTTACATAAATTATTCCATCAACCATTTACCTTAAGGCTTTTGGCTTTCTCTATTTGTGTGCATCTCTTTTTTATTAGATATTGCTTTATTGATTTATTTAGTGGTTTATTTAAAGCACCTCTTATGGTGACATCTGTTTTCAAGCATGACTTCATTGGTTATCAGGAACAGAATGGCCTAGAAAAATAGTTGAATCAATGAATTGTTGTGCCTAACAACCTGCCATGTACATTTTTGCAAAATATTGTTTGCTTTTTTTTTTTTACACATGTGGATTTAGAGTAAAAAATGTGAATGAAAACTGGATCAGATAGTTTTTAATATTTTATTTTCTATAATTTATTTGGAGGTATGAAGAAAGTTAATTAAAGTAAATTACTTGCCTCATATATTTTTCCAATAGCTGAAATTAATTTTTATTTTGTTATTTATTTATTTATTATTTGATGATTTTACATCATGTACCCCATCAAATTCAGTTATCAGATCTCTGATTCATACCCACTCTTTTTCTCATCTTGGGTCTGGCAGTGTGGCTGGGTGGCAGGTCACTTTTTTTTTTTTTTTTTGCTCATTACTTTTTTTATTTTTTGATCTCCCTTTTCCCAGATTTTTGTTTCTATTTATTCTCTCTGTCTACCAGTCATACTTATCCTTTCTCCTGCCTAGCTATTGACCATACAGCTCTTTATTATACTAATCAAGTATTACAAACAGACTAACACAGCTTTAGCATGTTAAACAAATGCAACATAAAAGAATGCAACACAGTTTGCATCATTAAACACATGTTCCACAGCATAAACAAACATAAAGCACCTTCACCTAATATTTCAAATCACACAGCCTTTGCCTCTGGAGTGCTATGTTTAAAGGAATACACCATGATAGTCAACCCTAAGCTTTTGCTATTAGTTCTTTTTACACAAGTTGGAAATTTAAATGAGTAGGCTCTTGCACTGAGGTCACCACTCCCTTCATTCTACTTCTCAATCTATTTGTCTCTTAGAGTTCAGGACTTAGATGCATTTTATTTTCTAATATTTTTTTCTCTTCAAAGTTTGTATTATTTAGGAATCTCAGCTTGCTCCTTTTCATTAGAAATATTAGAGTTATCACTAATATCCTCAAGTCAGAGTCTAAACTATTCAGTTTTGAGATTTCTCTGCCAATGGATTTAATTCAAAATTCTTTATTTAGGTTGAGGCAGATTCTTTGGACAAGGGAAAAATCAGCTATTTTCTTCACAAGTAATACCAGTCTCTACTCCACATAATAATTTTTTTTTCTAACCTATTAAGAAAGCCCCCCCCCAATTCATCAAATCACATTCAATACTAACTCTACCATGATTCTACTTCTATGACACATTAAGCAAGGTTTAAAACATCCTACTCCTTACATAGCCCAAAGTACCAAAGTCCAAAATCTCCAAAACAAACACATGGTCTGGCCTATAACAGTAATTCACCACACCTAGTACAACTTCTTAGTTAGGTTTTTTATTGCTCTGAAAAGATGTCATGACCACAGCAACTTTTATAAATTAAACACTTGATGGGGTTAACTCACTTACAGCTTTGAAGGTTTGATCCATTATCATCATGAAAGAGAACATGCCATGTAGGCAGACACAGTGTTAGAGAATGTTACATCTTGCAGGCAACAGAAAGTCAATTATTCCAGTAGAAAGTATCCCAAGCATAGGGATCTTCAAAGTTGTCCTCCACAGTATCAAACTTCCTTCCACTAGGCCACACATCCTCCAGTAAGGCTATACATCCTAATAATACTACTCTTTTTGAGATTATGGGAGTCAATTACATTTACTCTACAGTTAGTTTTCTTTTTGTATTTTTTTTTATTATTTCTAGAAGCCATTGGTTTTTTCTAATGAGAGACAGAAAAGAGTTTAATCTGGAGAGATGAGGTAGTAAGATCTTGGGAGGAGAAGATAGAGGGGAAAGCATAATCAGAATACTATGTATCATAAGAATTCTATGTTCAAAAAATAAAAATATATATGTTTTTAAGGTTTGTTTAACAACCCAGGATTTTCTGAGCCACATATTTTGATATTGAGAGTTTTAAAAACAAAACACAACACATTCTTATATAGAACTGATTTAGAGGTTTGTTAAGTATTGTATTATTTACTATCATCATACGCAGCATTTTATGTGTTTTTTATTTTATTACATTAGAATATAACATACCAACTGATTCGTAAAATAATAGATTAATATTTGGTTAAACACTGAATATTAAATTAAAGTTGAAAATATGTAAAAATCAAATAATTAAAATGGAGAGAATAATCAGAATCAAAAATTATATTTAATTGCAGGTAGAGAATAAAAATGTAGTCCATCTCACATAATACTTTTTGTATAAAAATTAATAGGTATACTATTTTTGGTTGCATATTCTTTCATTCAATTAGCCTTTATATGATACATGCTATATTCAAAACAGTATGTTATGACTTTGGGTACAGAATAAAATAAATTACAATAATCTATTTCTATTCTCAAACAACTTCATTGTGGGTGTGACAAATGTGTGGCAGTTGCAATGTATACCTTCTTTGTACATTACATTCTCACAGTCCATAGGAGCTCATCCATAACAGAGCCTATTGCTGAGCAGATGCTGCAAACAAATGATATAAAGCTAAGTGAGGAGGCACTGACAACTCTTGTGAGTTACTGATCCATTTAAAATGAGCAATGAGCCAAAGCAGGAGTCCTACAGAGAAAAAAATCAATAATGAACACATTGTCATACATATTTGCCTAGACAAGGATAATAATCATGTGGCATTAACTTCTGTTACTAAATACCAATAAGATAATTTTTTCACTCCCCCACAGTACTTTACCTATTTTTGAAACAAAAATAGAAAGTCCCAAGCCACTGTTAATATTATAAGTTTTATTGCTTTTGTTTGACATATTATCTTAGAGTACAATAGCTCATATAAACTTTCATGTGGATAATTTCAGTGAAACATAAGTTTGACAGCAATACAAGACTGCACTAAGAAGAAGCAACATGACCTTTCAAAATTCCATCATCAAAATGATACAACAATTTTACCAAGCACAAAAAGTAATTAATTACTTTGTTTTGTCTCCTGTCTTTTAGATCACAAATATTTTTATATTATCTGTAGCAATGACTTGATTAGTATATTTTTGTCATAACATTTCACAATATAATTCAAATGTCAATATATATCTTAAATTTTAATATATTTCATTTATATGTTTTATAGGACATAATATTTATATAATTAACATATCTTTGCTCTGCATCTAGCTAGTCCTTCTGAAATTCTTTACCTTCCTTTTGAAGTACTACCCCTGAGTTCACTTAGTGTTGTATATGTGTACTTGTTTTTTGACCTAACCATAACTACTAAGTGGAGATCACTTATTAGAAGCTTATTTCTAAAGAAAGTTAGTTCCCTATTTCTCAGCAGCAATTGATTAGCTATGCCTTCTTATCTAAAATGGAACTATGGGAAATTGTCCTTACGCACATGCACATTGGCATTTCAAATTATTAAGATCATCATGTATCTCTGAACTTTAAACATTCAATTTTTTACACTCCTACCACTTTACTTGGTTCAATCCAATGACATTATTTTATATATTCTATTGCATAAAACTATTGGTCCTTCAACTAGCTTCTAAAGCTTCAATGTTATTTAAATATTCTTCAATTTAAAAATAATTTCACAGTTAAAGACAAAAATACAGTTAAAATCAGTGTATGTTAGTTTTGATATAAAAGCATGGCATATTTTCAACTTTTCTTGAATACTGACTAGATTCCTTGAATATAAAGATAACTTTTAAAGATGACTTTTAAAGGTTTATGTTATAAATTTTGAGTAAGAAAGAATCTTACTCACCACAAACCTAGACGAAAAACTGCAGAAAACTAAAAATTGTTCAGAGCAAGAGAAGGACTTCACAGAGAAAAATCACTCAAATTTAACATCAAGTGTCCAGTCAGAAATAATACACATATAAATAACATTTAATTATTGAGGAGAGTGTATTTATATATAAAATGGAAAGAGAGCATAAATGTTCTGAGAAAAATTGGTGAAGGTGAATGGTAGAGATGAAGGCAGGAAAGGGAAAGTACAAATGCTATAGTTATATTTTATTTAAAAAATAAAAACATAACAGCTAACTAAAATTTTTAGAAAATTTATTTAATTACATTTTATTTAAAGTTTCCCATATTTGAGTATAGTAATCTTATAGGGTATCTGCCATCAATTAAACCAGATATTTTCCAATCATGAATGATTTATTTTCATTTCTGAAATCCATAAATTCTCTCTCTCTCTTTCTCTTTCTCTTTCTCTCTCTCTCTCCCTCTCCCTCTCTCTCTCTCTCTCTCTCTCTCTCTCTCTCTCTCTCTCTCTCTCTCTCTCTCTCACACACACACACACACACACACACACACACACACACATACCTTCCATAGTGAGGAAATTTCAAAATTGTCACTTGTTATATGAGTGAGAAAGACAAGAAAAAGTAAAAGAAGAGTATGAAGAAAGATAAAAAGAAAGAACAAAAGTACATACTTTTTATTTTGTATTTATCAAGAAAAACAGTAAATTGAATTTAAAATGCTGATAAGTTAACAATAACTATAAAGAAAATAAAAATAATAAGCATTGACTTATCAAGGGTGATAATGCAAATAATTTGCTACACATAATATTACTTTGTGTTCAGCTTTCCCTCTGGATTTTTTTTTCCTATCCCTGTATATCCCCATTCAAGGTCCCTTCCTCCTCCCTCTACATCAGGTCCTTTTTTCTTTCTCCACAACTCCCCATCCCCTCCCTGGGCAGGCTGCAAACAGTCCCATGGCCCCACTGATCCAATAATGCTTAGTTCAGTCTCCACTCCTGGCAGATTCAGTTTTGTCCCCCCTCCCTCAAGAGTGAATCAGGTGTTCCTATAGGTGTAGTGGGATCCGAAGGGTCAGTCCAGGGTGTTTCTGATCCCAAGCTGTTTAGTGCCTGTGGTTTGCAGCTTGGGCATGCTTGGCTTTTTTCTTGCTAGTTTGTTTAGAGACCACTAATGAGTGAGTACATACCCTGCTTATCTTTCTGGGTTTGTGATACCTCGATCAGGAGGATATTCTCCAAATCCATCCATTTGCCTGCCAATCAAAAATGAGGTACAGATCTAAAAAGGGAATTCTCAGCAGAGGAATTACGAATGGCTGAAAGGCACCTGAAAAAGTGCTCATCATCTTTAGCCATCAGAGAAATGCAAATCAAAACAGCTTTGAGATACCACCTAACATCTGTTAGATTGGCTAAGATAAAAGGCACAGATGACAGCCTATATTGGAGAGGATGCGGAGCAAGGGAAACACTCCACCATTGTTGGTGTGAGTGTAAGCTTGTTCAGCCACTTTGGAATGCAGTACGGCTGTTTCTCAGAAAATTGAGAATCAATCTCCCCAAGGACCCAGCAATACCACTTCTGGGTGTATACCCTAAAGAGGCACAGTCTCACTCCAAAGGTATTAGCTCAACTATGTTCATAGCAGCATTATTTGTAATAGCAAGAACCTGGAAACAACCTAGATGTCCCTCAACTGAAGAATGGATTAACAAACTGTGGTGCATCTACACAATGGAATACTACTCAGCAGTAACAAAAGTACATTCTAAGAAGAGGTATGTTTATGTTTTAACTGTTTTAGGAGCAGTTGGAATTTAATACATGACAGTGACTAGATAATAAATAGAAATAACTATTTTATACAATATTTTATATCAAAATTCTAGACTTTCCTGCATATCACATACACATAGCTTTGGGGGGGGGAGAAGTAGTAGGTCACATTTAATAATATGAAAAGAACATTGAAATATGTATGACTTGACCTCATTATCTTTTCTGAAGATGACAACTCAAACTTTTATAAGAACAGAATTGGTACTTTAGTCCTAGAAGATGAAGCACATTGGTTGCCTGTTTACAGTAGACTAAAGAAATTACTATTATTCTTTTATGTTTGCTTTGGATTTGCCTTTATCCAAGTGCTTTCCAATCTTTTCTAAAATTTATTCCCTAACACATTTCCAAAGCCTTGACAAGGTGAAGGTAAGTTGTATTACTCTTTACATCTCACTAGCTTTTACAAATCTACTGCTGGCCCATTGAAGAAGTATCTTATGTGCTATTTTGTTTCAAACTAGCTTTCCTGCTGTTTTTACAGGTGATATTTAAGCAGTAGTAGCCTGAGACATATCATTGTTACAGAAATAAAACACAATATTGGGGACACTTGCTACTAGGGATCCAAACTAAAATCCTACCTTCACAACAGCTTATCAACTGAGTAATATCCAAAATTCTATATTACCTATATTCTTCTCTTAAAGTACTTAATATGTAAAACTTGACCTCCTTCTTCAGTGTTAATGTATAATCTCTTTTTGTTTGCTGACAAATTCTCTCTATATAGGCCTGGTTGGCACTGAACATAATAGATGAAAAAAGATGACCTCAAACCCATAGAGACCTACCTATCTCTGCCTCCCAAGTTAAGATTAAAGGTGTCTACTAATAAGGCTGGGTAAGTGTCTATCATTTTAAAAGACAGAGTATGCTATAGTTATGATCAATATAGGTAATATATTTTATATATATATATATACATATAATTATTTATATACTTCTTGAACTCCAGAAATACTTACCATTAATTTGTAAAAGTTGTAAACAAATATTGAGAGCTTAGTTTAGTGCCACTAAAAATGTAAAATTAGGCAATTATCATGAACATAGATAACATTAAGTGCACATCAATACATAAGACAATGCTTTCTAAGATGAAAAATCATCAAATTGTATTCTATAAAACAAACATCATAGGTTTGGGTAGTACATCTCATGAGTAGAATATTTACTTCTATAGGACCAAGAATTTCCTGAATTTTATCCTTAATGGCTTAAAACAAAGACAGAAGTATAGATGCAGTTTTTAAATCTATGTATTACATAAATATTTGTTCATATTATATCATGTAGTACCTACTATATGATAGATACTGAGACATACAAAATAACTTGTAAGACATTTGGAACTGAAGCATATAATATTAACTTTATGAAAGGGCAGCTCAACCTACCCAGGAGAATTTCAAGCTTGAATTATTGGGAGAAAGTCAGTAGTTAAAATCACCTGTAAAGCTGTTTTCATTTGTTCTGATACTGTTACTGAGCTAATCACAATTGCCATAGTTAACTCCAATTTTTTTGTGCCACAATAGCATGAAACCCAATTCTGAATAAACTATTTTGCATAGTTTCAGAATATGCAAACTTTCTGCTGTCTGTTGCACAGCCCCATTCTTTCTCTTCTATTTTTTTCCCAAGATTTATGCACCGACTTAAATGTAAAACTCATCACTTGTAAAATACAGACTGACCATCAGAATCTCAGCCATGACCAAGCAACCATGGATCTGCAGAAATTATGGAACCAAATTCAAAGTAATAAGTCATTTCTACATCAGAAAAAATCCTTTGTATTATTTATATAATTCATCAATTTTCTTTTTTATCGTGTAATAAATATAATACTAAACCATTCTCATCAATATAGGCCCTATCTAATTAAAAATATTTCCCCTAAAACATAAAGAAATAAAAATAAAATAGGTATCTGTCACATATAACATGTCAATGCCTTATTGACCTAAGGAGGAATTATTTCTTTAGAATAAACCAATGGTAACCAAATGATTACACAAAAGTAATATTATGTTTGTTATTTTTGTCTTTTCTTTATCTATTCTCATACCTCCTGACTATAGTTTCCACTCCCTTCACTGCTGCCAATTTCTACACTACCCTACCCTCTCTTTCAGAACCACTTGACCTATTCCCTTCAGAAAACAAAGGCCTACCAGAGGTATCAACAGAACATGACATTACAAGAAAAGATAAGATTTAGTAAAACCCCTTACATATCAGGGTTGTGTAAGGCAACCAGTCCAGAAAGTAGTCAAGAGAGTCAGAGTCACCCACTGTTAGGGGTTTTACAAAACACCAAGCCGGGCTCTGATTGCAGCTTCAGTCTCTATGACCCTTATGACCCCTCCTTCATTAATTCTGCTGGTCATGCTTGCCTGAGGTTCTTGACTCCTCTGGATCCTATAACTCTTTCTCTTCTTCTACTAGGTGTAAGGGGTGGGGGAGGGTTCTGGTAGATCCAATGGAGATGCCCAATGGAGATCTCCAATTTGGGCTTTCTCTTAACCTAATGTTTTGCTGTGGATTTCTGCATCTGCTCTCATCAGCTGGATGGGGAAGTAAGCCTCTCTCATAATAATTAGGCTAGGCACTGATAAATGAGTATAGCACTCTCTATTTGAGGGTAATTTAGGTTGTTTCTATATTTTTGCTATTTAAAAAATTTGCTATGAACATAGTTGAATAATTGTCCTTGTAAGAAAACACTGTCACTGCTTCTGTGTTAAACTATTTATGGGAAGATGTACACAAATGAATCAGAAGCTGTGACACAACAAAGGAAGAAAACACTTGTTGTGGTTTGAATGACAATAGCCTCCATATGCTTATATTTTTGAGTAATGGTGCTAATTTGGTGGAACTGTTTGAGAATTGTTGGAAGGTATGGTACAGGAAAATCCCTGCATTGAGACACAGATAGAAAATTATATAAAGCTGTGAAATTCAAGCCTAGACTCTTTGGTGACTCCAGGTTATGTTGAACATGGCTGAAACATAGGAGAATTGTACAAAGGGTGTTTTACTAATCCAATATTAGTAAGTATAATATGGACAGCAAAGATATAAGGGCAGAACCATCTAATCCTTCTCACACCATTCATGTATATAGAAAAATTAGAATTTTCTCTAGTGGATTTCAATTTCACTTTGGTCTATTACTTCCTCACTATGTGATGATTTCTCCCACTTTGAAATAGTAATTTATATTTTGTATCATTATTTTAGCACTATATAATTTGCTGCTTGATTTTACCACGAGTTACTAGAAAGGTATTGCATTGAGTCATACAAGAATATTTGAACTTTATTATAAAGTGTATAAACCTCTAAAAAGTGAGCAGGTTTGAAGTTGGTCTAACTTCTCTTTACCTTATGGTACTATCAGGAACCTATGGGGACCAGAATGTAAATAGTTGTTTAAATAAAAATGATCCTGTAGGCTCATATGTTTGAATATTTGGTATCTCATTAATAGAGTTATTTATGAAGAATTGATGCTGTAGTATTGAAGAATTAACACAGAGGTAGGCTTCAACATGATTAAAAGTCTTCCACTACTTTTAGTGCTTTTTGGCTTTCTTGCTTGGAAATGAAGATATAAGCTCTCATGCGACTTCTTTATTTTGCCACAATGGCCTGTATCCCTCTGAAATTATATGTCTAATTAAATCAATTAAATGTTCCTTTTAATATGTTATTTTGGTCATTGTGTTATGGCATTGCAATACAAAAGTAAACAAAATACTTCCAAAGACCAACTTGGTGAATCAATAATGTTTACATTAACGTAAATCTTACAGGAATTATGATGGGGCCACTTTTAGGAGCATAAGTCACTGCAAGAAAACAACATTATCAAAACTCATTCCATCTCAAGAAATACGAGCAAATGGAGCATAATTCACAGTGTTCAGACAGCTCTACAGATTGCAGACTGCCATTTTCTCTTGATCTGAATATTTCTAAGCTGTTGGGCTGGTTTCTGATTCGTTCAGACATTTCTGATTGTGTTTAATATTTAAGTGCAGCTCACAGCTCAAATGTGCTTGAGAAATAAAAGCCTAGTAAATTCATTAAGTTTCTAAGACATTCTGAAGCTATTTTGGACATTTTGGTTCTTTAACAGGCCTCTCTGTAAAATGTCACATTTCACCTATTCTTTAAAAATTCTGCTACTTTAGCTTTATGAAAACATCCCATGTCTTAAGAAGCTTTGAATCCTTAATCTCAAAGGAAACTATTGCACAGCACCTGATAAAAATGATACTACTGCATTTCATTAAAAAGTCATATATATGAATAAAGCATTTCTTTTGTTCTTGATTGAATTAAAATAATAACCTCCCTAAATTATCAGGGACATTTGATCACTTGAATGTGTTTCCATCCTTGCTTGCTATGAAACTTTCTCCTCAACTGTACTTCATTTTCTCCAACATAAATACACATTATTTCCTTTTCTTGAAGGAGAGTTAATTTTCAGTATCCGGGTACAGTTACACACAGAGAACAATTAATTGTTAATGATGTGAGATTTTGTACACAGAGCCAAACGTAGGCAGGTGATTAATCATTCATTTATGTTTCTTTTTGAAAGAGCAGAATAAAAGAAAAATATTGTTTATATTTCTTGTTTATTCTGTGAATAATCACCAAATATGTGGTTTATACAGTTAGTTTCTCTTCAAGCTGATTGTACTGTCCGCTGGGCCATTTATAAAACATCTTAGAGATATACTGACTTTGAGAGTACTTGCAGAGAGTTTAGACATTTGCATACCTGAAAATTTTACTCTGTTTCTTTCATGTTATTTAAAATAATGTTTATGTGACTGAGATATTATTCTGATTGGACTACTAGCATGATTCATAACCTCAAAAAAGTTTCAAAATCTATTTTAAATATGTAACTTAAAAATAAAGATAAATGAAAGTTTTTAATAAAATCATTTCAATCTATCCACTTCTAAATAAACACATACCCACAAACACATACGTAAACCCCATGACCAGGGTTAAAACAGAGAAGTAATATTGCATATTATAAATTTATTGTAGTAACAGAGCTAATTTGAAGTATATGATTGTAGAATACTAAATTATTTTTAAACTTGCTTTATCTTTCTGGGTTTGAGATACCTTGCTTAGGAGGATATTTTCCAAATCCATCCATTTGCCTGAAAATTTAATCCATTCCTCAGTTGAGGGGCATCTAGGTTACTTCCAGGTTCTTGATAATACGAATAATGCTGCTATGAACATAGTTGAGCTAAAGCCTTTGGAGTGTGAATGTCCATCTTTCGGATACACACCCGGGACTGGTATTGCTGAATCCTTGGGGAGATTGATTCCCAGTTTTCTGAGAAATTACCAAACTGCATTCCAGAGTGGCTGAACAAGCTTACACTCCCACCAACAATGAAGGAGTGTTCCCTTTGCTCCATAACCTCTCTAGCATAGGCTGTAATCTGTGACTTTTATTTTAGCCAATCTGACAGGTGTCAGGTGGTATCTCAAAGTTGTTTCAATAACATAATAATTTAAAACATATTCTTTACCTCCGCTCCTTCCAGTTCTTCCTAGTACTTTACCCACTTAAGTTTCTCTGGAATGTGGTTCATTTATTTTGTGACGCTTCATTGAAGAAACACTATTTTACCTTTGCTAGAGGATATTAGTCTCAAATACCTTCTTGTTTAGGTGTGGGATTTCATGTCTACCTCTGCCACATTGCATTGTGTTAAATCCTAGGTTGAACTTGTACAGATACTGTGCTGCTTGTAGCCTCTAAGTTCATATGTTTAAAAGTTATGTTGGTGTGTCTAGAACACACTGCTTCATTAGAACATCTGTCAGTTTGACTCTTACATTCATTCTTTTTACTTTTTGCTTTTTAATAATCCCAAGCCATGAGGGGAAAAGTCTGAAGTTACCCATTACCCATAGTGACACCCATACTCCTATAAGAAACCTCAGTATCACTTACTGGTTTATAAAGTTGAACTTTATTGATATTTGTACTTACAGCTTTGATGGGTATCTTATCTGGGGTGTTTAAACATGTGTGATGTACTTCTCTAAGAAAACTTTTGACATAAAACTACATAGATAAATCAGATCAGAACCCATTACAACAATGTAGCATACAGTATCCAGACTTTCTGTGTATTTTCCATCTTTAAGTGACAACATACATTTTTCTTTATTCCTTTTTTAAAGCATTTCCCATCCTTGCTACTTTTTCTTTTTTCTCCCAAGCCTACATATATTTTTAAACACACTATAAAACTATAGAACCTAAAGACACACATTCGAACTCCAAAGGCATTAGCTCAACTATGTTCATAGCAGCATTATTCATAATAGCAAGAACCCTGAAACAGCCTAGATGTCCCTCAGCTGAATAATGGATTAACAAACTGTGGTACACCTACACAATGGAGTACTACTCAGCAGTAAGAAAAAAATGATATCCTAAAATTTGCAGGCAAAATTGGAGAATATCCTCCCGAGCAAGTATCACAAACCCAGAAAGATAAGCAGGGCATGTACTCACTCATTAGTGGACTCTAAACAAAAAAGCAAATGCAAAGCATATCCAAGCTGCAAACCACAACCACTGGACAGTTTGGATCTGAAACACCTTGGATCCTACTCCCTCCAAGACCTGACCCAGCCTTGATGTTGGGATGAGGAAACTGCACCTGCCGGGAGTGGATGCTGAACTTAGCCACATTGAGACCTTGGGACCTTCTGCCCTTGCTGGGGAGGAGATACGGAGATGTGGAGAAGAGAGAATGACGGAAGGTGTGGGAGAAGGAAGGGAGCTTGAACAGTGATGTACATGGATAAACAATATGACTTCATTCATAATAAAAAAAAAAAAGAAAGAAAAGGATGGAACTGGCCCTTCTGATGGCTCTCATGTACAGATTGGGGCGGTATTTGTTCTTTCGGATCATATGCCTGATTCTGCTGAGGGTGGCCCGTGCGTTCTTCTTGATGGTAGTCCTTACATAATTATTGGCTGGTTTTCGATGACCAGATCTGCATTTCATGACCACCAAGACGCTTTTGGCTCCACTCCCACATTCTTTTGGTGAATCAGCCCATTGTATCAAAAGGAGTTGCAGGCCTTCAGATTATTGGTTTGGTGCAATACATCTGTTTATTCCTCTTGAGCAAAAAACTGGAGCATTTCCCAACAACCATCCATTGCAGATGCGCAGACATGGTGGCGGCTCCTCTCCTTATGGCGGCCGGAGACGGAAAGAGGAACCTTTTCTTTTTAAAAAAGATTTATTTATTTATTATATATTATACAGAAGAGGGCACCAGATATCATCATCACAGATGGTTGTGAGCCACCATGTGGTTGCTGGGAATTGAAATCAGGACCTCTGGAAGAACAATCAGTGCGCTTAACCTCTGAGCCATCTCTCCAGCCCCCAGATGTTTCTTAAAGAACTAAAAATAGGAATATTTTGTGACTCAACTACAACACTCAAGGGTAATTATCCCTAAATCTCTAAAATATACCACAGATATAGCTATTCATCAATGTTTATTGTACCACTCTTCACAAAAGCTATTAACATAAATGGTGAAACCAAATGAAGTACCCAAGAACTGAGTACAAATAGAAAATGTCATGTTAAAACATCAGCTTTCTCTGTTTTTTAAACAGTCATGCACTAATCAGTTTGTTCCTTTTATTTATTTCTAAAAAAGTACTTTATTCTGCATTTGGGTTTATTTTGTATTTAGGTTTTCGTGAACTAAAGAAAATATCACAGTAAAATAAAATATTTTCTAAGGAAGATAAGCTCAGAGTTATATGTGCAATATAAACTGATAATGTACTTTATAAAATATTCACATTTTATAGGATTAAATTATGATTTAATACTAGGAAGAAAAAAATCTTTACTACTACAAAATATACTTGTGTTTTCCCTAGGATTGCCCTTTAGAAATAGAAACATTGCTTTAGAAAGAGTAGAGAATCCCTATTTATCCTGTCTATGAAGCACAGAAATTTCTAGATGAAAACAGATGAGCAAGTGATGATAACTGCAATACTAAGAATAAGAATAATTCACAAATTATTTTAAATATATTTTTCTTAGAACATTTAGAATAATTTTTGGTACATATTAAATGATATGTATGAATAATAGGCATGTCTTGATTTCTAAGGGAGCATTTACAATTGTATGTCAACAATATTTGCTTCTAGAAATTTATACAAAATGCATTTTTATGAGGACAAAGATGGAGAACTCTGAGATAGATGTGATCAATATATATAAATAGTTAGGGGTCACTTTGGTCAAAGATGGAGGATACTCATGGTTTTCAGATAATGCTTACTCTTTGAAAATAGTTTACAATCTAAACTTGTGTTATTTGTTTTCAAACATTATTTTTCTGAGAATAAACAGTCTTTTTACTAATAGAGTGTAGATATTTATAGTTCCTCATTTATTAACTACTAATGTAATGTTAATCAGAAACACACACAAACAAGAAATCATTTAAAAATTAACTGTCTTAAATATTTTTGTTTTTTAGATTATTATATAATTGCAACATTTCCCTTTTATTTATCTTATCAAACACCCACACACCTCCCTTATTCTCTATCAAATTCATACTCTCTTTTACTATTGTTGTTGCATGCATACATATATATGTACACAAAAAGCTGCTAAAATATATTCTGCTCATTTCATATATGTTCCTTGTATGTATATTTTCAGAGCTGACCATCTGTTATTAGATAGCTGATTAGTGTAGGCTTTTCTGAAGAAGGTTATTTCTTCT
Source organism: Sigmodon hispidus (assembly GCA_004025045.1). Lineage (NCBI taxonomy): Eukaryota > Metazoa > Chordata > Mammalia > Rodentia > Cricetidae > Sigmodon > Sigmodon hispidus. Next base: position 48,697 of record PVIH01008375.1, on the reverse strand, counting down.
ATTCTCTACATGCCATTGTTCCCTATATGTTGTTACTTATGGTTAAAATCATTTAGGCTTTTCTCCATTAACTATTAAGTGTCTGTTTTTTTTTTTTGTTTGTTTGTTTGTTTTTTTTTTTCTGTTTCATCTCATGCTTAGAAAATCATTCTAGATAAATATTATGAGTAAAAAAGTACATAATTTGTATAAGGTAATATCACAGCACACTATTTTTTATTATTATTTAAAGCTTTTTTCTTATTTACAACTATTCCCCCTCCCTTCCCATTTCCAGGTCCCTCCCATTCCCAATCCCATTCCCCCCATACATTCCATCAAGTTATGACAGTACTATTTGCTGAATATACTATCTTTTCTACATTGTACCTTTTTTGCTTCTTTGTTAAAAATCAGGTGTTCATACGTAAGGGAATTATAGTCAGGGTTTTTGATTCAATTTCATTGATCCACAAGTCTGTTTGTATGTCAATGCCAGGCAGTTTTTATTACTGTAACTCTATACTATTGTTTGAAGTTAGGGATGGTTATGTCTGCTGAAGTTCCATTATTGAACAATTATGGAATTGTTTTGGCAATTCCAGGTTTCTTGTTATTCTTTATAAATCTGATTATTGTTCATAAAGGCAATAAAAATTATGTTGGGATTTGTATGAGGATTAAATGGAATCTGTAGGTTGCTTTTGGTAAAATTGCCATTTTTTTATTATGGTGATATTAACTTTCCTGGAGCCTGAAAGATCTCTCCATTTGCTGATGTGTTTTTCAAATTTCTTCTTCAATGATTTAAAGTTCTTGTAAAACAGATCTGTCATTTCTATGGTTAGAGTTATCCCAAGATATTTAATGAATTTTGTGGTAATTATAAAAGTTGTTGTTTCTCTAATTTTTTCAGGCCTTTTATCTTTTATGTATAGAATGGCTATTGAGTTTTTTAATTAACCTTGTATTGTGCTACATTGCAGAATGTGTTTGTCAGCTGTAGGAGTTCCCTAGTAGAATTTTGGGGGACACTTATGTATGTGATCATATCACCTGCAAATAGAAATAGTTTGAATTTTTTCTTTCCAATTTATATACCCTTAATCTCCTTTTGTTCTTATTCCTTTAGCTAAAACTTCAAGAACTATATTGAATAGATATGGAAAGAGAGGACAAATTTTCTTGTTCCTGATTTTAGTGGGACTGCTTTGAGTTTCTCTTCATTTAGCTTGATGTTGGCTGTTGGCATGCTGTAAATTGGCTTTATTTTGTTTAGGTATTTTCCCTGTGTTCCTGATATCTTCTAGATGTTTTTTTAGAGGGATGGATTTTGTCAAAGGCTTTTTCAGGATCTAAACATAATCATGTGTTTTTTTTTCTTTCAGTTTGTTTATATGATGGATATAATTGACTGTTTTTCATATATTGAACCAATTCTGCATTTCTGGATAGATCTCTGGTACAATCTCTTGATCATGGTAGATTATTTGCTTTGATATGTGGTTAAATTCAGCTTGCCAGAATATCATTGAGTATTTTTACATCAATATTCATGAGAGAGATTGGTTTCTAATTCTCTTTCTTTGATGTATCTTGGAGTGGCTTGGGCATCAGTGTGACTACCATATCTGCATAAAACTAGTTTGACAATGTTCCTTGAGTTTCTATTATATGAAGCAGTTTGATGAGTATGGGGTATTAATTTTTCTTTGAATGTCTGATAAAATTTTTCATTGAAACAATCTGGCCCTGGGCTTTTTTCCCTTTGGAGACTTAATAACAGCATCAAGATTCTCTAAGGCCAAGGACACAGTCAGTAAGAAAAACCGGCAGCCTACAGAATAGGAAAGGAACTTCAACAACCCTATATCTGACAGAGGACTGATCTCTAAAATATAAAAAGAGCTCAAGAAACTAGAGCCCAAAAATCTAAATAATCCAATTAAAAAATGGGGTACAGAAGTAAAACAGAATTCTCAAGAGAAGAGATACAAATGACTGAAAGGCACTTGAAAAATTGCTCAACATTTTTAGCCATCAGAGAAAAGCACATCAAAACAACTTTGAAATAGTACCTTATATCTGTCAGAATGGCTATGATCAAAAAGTACAGATGACAGCCTAGGCTGGAGAGGATAAAAAGCCTACAATATTGGTGGGAGTATAAACTTGTACACCCATTCTGGAATGTAGGATGGTGTTTGCTCAGAAAACTGGAAATCAATCTCCCCAAGGATACTGTAATACCACTATTGGGAATATATTCAAAGGACACACATTTGTAACAAAAGCATTAGCTCAACTATGTTCACAGCAGCATTATTCATAATAGTAAGAACCTGGAAAAACTGTAGGTGTCCCTCAGATGAAGAATGGATTAATAAAGTGTAGTACATCTACACAGTGAAGTACTACTCAACACTAAAAAAAAGATGACATCTTAATATTTGCAGGCAAATGAATGGATTTGGAGAATATCCTCTTGAGCCAGGTATCACAAACCCAGAAGGTAGGCACAGGGAGTATTCACTCATAAGTGCACTTTAAACAAAAAACAAAGAATTCCAAAGCTACAAACCACAATCCCTGAAAAGCTTGGGATCAGAAGGAACTTAAGAGAAACAACAAGGGATAAGAAGAGAAAATAGTGAAGATCTCCTGAGCAAATGAGATCATAACAGGCTGCAAACAAGAAGAGGTAAAAACAAATCAAGAGAGAATGAGATGGTTGAGTGAGATGAGCAACAAAGAGGGAGAGAAAAAAAGAGATGGAGATCTTTTTCATTATTTAAAAAAGCTGCATATTTATTTCGCTTTCTGACTCTGTGCTTGTGCCTTCAACACTTTTCCAACAATTTTCTGCTCCTCAGTAAGGAAAGCCCTCTTGATCCTGTCACAGACACACTTGGCACACATGAAACCACCATAGGCCCTGCTTACATGTTTCTTTGTCTTAGAGAATCTCATAAAGACTTTCAGTCTCACAGCATGAACCCCTCGAGTCGGCCAGGGCACACTCCACTTACAGACTTAGGTGCTTTCCCAGCTTTCTTGGTATAGAGGTAAACGATCCTGTTGCCAGGGGTTCAAGACAGCCTAGTATTGTTAGAGGCTGTATTGTAGGAAAGCCTACGACAGTATGTCAAGGTCTGGACCATTTTGAGTGCCTTTCAGCACCGTCTCCAGAAGAGGAAAAGAAAAGGCGAGACGGAGATCTTAATAGAGGAAGCCAATGAGGGATTGGAAAGAGACTGGGTACTAGGCAAACCTCCAAGAACTCTCAGGATATCCCTGGATAGCTCTCCAACCAATAGTGGAGTGGATGCCTAAACAGGACTTCCCCTTTAACCAAATGAATAACCACCATATGTGTTATCACAGAACCTACATACAACAATGAATACAGGTAGAGGCAGAGACGTGTGGCTGAGCTTCAGTCTTGGTTCCTGAACCAGCTGAGAGTGGGGGAGCAGCATCAGTATGACCCTGAGGATACAGATTACAAGGAAAATTCTCACAGTGGTGGCTGCCTGGGCTGGGGAGCTCACTGAATCTAGAGCAGGCACTGGAGAGCCATCGGGAACAGGCAACTGTCAATTCCTATGTGCAGTTATGTGGAGCCTCGAGAAGTGGGACCAGACTGTGTTTCTGTGCATGGGCTGGCACCTAGGAGTTCATTCCCTTTAGACAAACACCTAATTTTGATATTAGGATGAGAAAATCGGACTTGCCTGGAGTGAATTCACCATGCTGAGCTGACACACCTTGGGACTTCTTGTCCTTTTTGAGGAGGTGATAGGGATGAGGAGGCTGAAGACTGATTGGAAGGGATTGAGAAGAGGTAAGATGCAGAGCAAGAGGACACATAAATAAAAAAGACTATTTTATAAATAAAAAGACCAAAACCACCACAACACAAAATAACAACTCCAATTTTATTTGCGATTATAGAACTACTTAGGTCATTTATCTAGTCTTGACTTAATTTTTGGTAATTGGACCTGTCTAGAAAGCTGTCCATTTCTTTTAGGTTTTCTAATTTAGTGCAGTGCAGGTTTTCAAAGTATAACCTAATAATTCTCTGAATTGCGTGAATGTCTTGTTTTATCCCTCTTTTCTTTTCTCATTCTGTTAAATTGAATAATCACTCTCTCTCTGCTTTTGAGGTACTTTGAATAAGGGTTTATATATTTTGTTAACTTTCTCAAAGAACCAACTATTTGATTCATTGATTCTATGTATTACTCTCTTTGTTTCAATTTTACTGATTTTGGCTCTATGTTTGATTATTTTCTACATTCTACTTCTTCTAGGTGTGTTTGCTTCTAATGGTTCTAAAGCTTTTAGCTGTGCTATTAAGTCTCTTGTGTGAGATTTCTCTAAGTGTTTCCATGTAGACCTCTAATGATATGAATTTGCCTCTTAGCACTGCTTTCATTGTATCCCATAAGATTGGGTATGATGTGGGTTCATTTTCAATGAATTCAAGTCAGTTTTTTATTTTTTTTCTTTACTTCTTCCTTGACCCAGAGGTGGTCCAATTGAGAGATGTTCAGTTTCCATGAGTTTTTATTCTTCTTGTGATTTTCCTTGTTGTTGATGTTTAACTTTAGTTCATGGTGGTTTGATAGGATATGAAGAGATTTTTCTGTTTTATTTTTTAATCTATTGATATTTGCTTTATGATCAAATTCTTGTTCAATTTTAGAGAAAGTTTTATGGGGGTGTTGAAAAAAAGGTGTGTTTCTTTCTTTTGGGGTGGAAAGTTCTGTATATAACCATTAAGTACGTCCCTTTGACTTATAACATCTGTGAGATCCCTTATTTGTCTGTTAAGTTTCTGTCTGGTAGAGTCATCAATTGGTGAATGTGGGTAAGTAAAGTGTTCAACTTTTAATGTATGGGTTTTGATATGAGATTTAAGCTTTAATAATTTTTCTTTTATATATGCAAGTGCCCTTATGTTAGTGACATAAGTGTTCAGGATTGAGACTTCATTTTGATGGATTTTTCCTGAGATAAATAAGTAATTGCTGTCTAAATCTTTTTTAATCGATTGAGTCTATGTTGTTTGATATTAGGATGGCTTTATCAACTTGTTTCTTAGGTCCATTTGAATGGAAAGTCTTTTTCCAATTCTTTACTCTGAGTCAGTATCTGTCTTTGAACTTGAGTTATGTCTCCTGTAGGCAGCACACCAAAGAATTCTCTTATTGTATTCATCATACAAGGATGTTTATTTTTATAGATGAATTGAGTTCATTGATATTAAGGAATATTAATTACCAGTGGTTGTTACTTCCTGTTATTTTTGTTGGTAGTGTGTATGTGTGCTTCTTTTGTGGGGGTTTTACTCTGTGAGATTATTTATTGCTTGCAGTATCATGTGTATATTTAGTTTCCTTATGTTGGTGTTTACCCTCTAGTGCTTTTTGTAGAATCAGACTTGTGGATAGATATTATTTAAATCTGATTTTGTTGTGAAATGTCTTGTCTATTTGGTGTTCTGTAAGTTTCTTGTATCTTTATATGTTTTTCCTTTTTTTAGGGTTGGAAGGTATTCTTCTATTGAGTTTGTTGAATATATTTTTTGTACTTTTGTGCTGCTATTCTTTTCTTTCTTCAATTCCAATTTTTCTTTGATTTGGTCTTTAAATGATGATCCATATTTCCTGAACATTCTATTTTATGACTATTGTGGTTTTAGTGTTTCTTTGACTGACATATCTGGATTAGTGGCATGGGGTAGGAAGGACCGTCCAGCTGGGACTGCTCTCGCTCTGTGTTCCACAGATCGTTCGTGCTTTCCATGGATCATTCCTGCTCTGAGTGGTTAGGATTGCTCCAGCTCTCTACAGTTGGGAGTGCTGCTGCTTGCTGAGGCGCAGATCGTTCGTGCTCTCCATGGATCATTCATGCTCTCCACGGTCCTGCTCTCCACTTCTCCGTCCTTCTCCTACCTTTTCTCCTCCTCCCCTGGAACAATCCCTGTTATGTAAGTAACTTTTAAATAAAAAAAAACCTTAGTTAGCATATATTTCTTGGTGGGTTAGTACCACAATAATTGGCGCCCAACGTGGTGCTGACTCCACGGAACCAGGCTGGCTTCCTCAGCCTCTGAGCGAGCGCCTATTTTGGTTTTGGGACTTGCTCCCAGCCACGTGGGGATCTGCACTGGGAAACAAAGGCTGCATGAGGAATCCTTTCGGGGCACCTTTACTGCCGCTGCTGATCGCAATTACGACATCTGCTGGCCGTAAGTCCTCATTACATCTCAGTAAGGTAATTTTTTTTTCTTTTTTTCTTTTCTTTCAAAATGTCTGACCAAATAAATGTTCAGAATTTTACCCATTTTTTCACAATGGTGATATAGAATTATTTTCAGGATTATGCATTTGGAGGCTATCTCAACCCAGGAGTTGTTTTGCTTTTTTGTGTGATAATATACTTTATACCTACCTATTTTAAAGGATCCCAGCATAGAGATGAACACATTCCCCATAGGGGGTTTGAGGCTAAGATGTTTGAGATGGATGAACATATGCTTCCATAGAGGAGAGGTCTACATTGATTAGAGAGGAATATAGAGCTTATATTGATGACAAATTTAGGAAACTGGATCAGAAAGTACTAGAACGTGTAGATGTGGGGAAAGAGAGAATTTTCCACTGTATAAAATTGTTGGAGAGGTCATTTATAGAGGACTTTAAAACACTGGAAAAGACCATTACTGCTAGGTTACAAGACCATGAGGGTCATATGGAGATTTTAGAAAAGGATTTTGAGGCAACATCTGTTCAAGACAACCCAGAGCCCTCTCTTAAAAGATGCTGCAGTAAGGAAGGTGCCCCACCTAGAGTGGTTACAATGAGGGGACTACCCCCTACTACTCCAACTCTATTCCCAGTTGTGGCAGAGACCAAAAAACCACAATCACGTGGAAGGGCTTCAGACAATGTGGGATATACTTTTGAACCTATCCACATGAAGGATCTAAAAACAATAAAGGAAGCCATAGTGACATATGGCGTACCATCGTCTTTTGTGAAGCAATACATAAATTCATGGTCAGCACAGTATTGGGTAATTTCTGATGACTGGAAGAATTTGGCAAACGCAGTGTTGAACGATAGTCAAAGCTTGCAATGGAGGAATTGGTTTAGGTAAGAGGCTAAAGCCTTGGAATCTCGAGATCAAACTGGGAATGTTACCATCTCTAAGGACCAAATCCTTGGGGAAGGCCAGATTGCTGATGTATCAATTCAGGCTACTTATGAGGGCCATGCTCTGTTGCTGTGCTGTACTGTTGCCTTAAATGCTTGGGAAAGGGTTTTAGACCCAGGACAGAGAATTGAGTCATATACTCAGATTAAACAAGGTCCGAAGGAGTCTTATACAGACTTTTTACAGAGGTTGATTCAGGCTGTAAATAGAGTAGTGTCAGATTCAGAAGTTTGGAAACAATTGATACTCTATTTGGCCTTTGATAATGCTAATATGACATGTAAGAAATTGATCATGCCATTAAAGATCAAAGGTGCACCCATAGAAGAATGGATTCAACTTGCAATTAATGTTGAATATCTACACTCTGATGAAGAGAATTGGGTAGGACAAGCCATTGCTAATGTTAAGGTGAGAAATCAAAACATTATTTGTTTCAATTGTGGTAAG
>PVIH01008375.1:9203-40941 GCA_004025045.1 Sigmodon hispidus | reverse complement strand
CATATATGGGAATAATCCCAATACCAGGAGTGACTTAAACAGCTGTCCACTACCTCCTGGACTATGTAGGAGATGAAACAAAGGGAGACATTGGACAAATGAGTGTAGATCTGTAAGAGACATAGATGGCAAGCTTTTAACATCGGGAAATGTAAAATGTAAAAGTGTCAGACCTCCAAGCCAAAAAAGGTTCAGTCATATTCAGTCACAGTAGAAGAGCAGTTTCCTCAGGACAAGTAACAAATCCCAAGCCTGAAACAGTAGACCATGTAGCCATAGTCAATAGATTGCCTTTACAAGAGAAGTTGATGGTATCCAGTAAACCAATAAAACACATATTTTGGCAGACCTCCATAAATGAGCAAAGACCAAAGTTGACAATAAGCATAGACAACGTTTTTATGCAAGGCTTAGTCAACATGGGAGCCAATGTTTCGATCATAACTCCACAGGCATGACACCCCAGGTGGCCTCTGAATGAGGTAGAAGTTCAATTTTTAGGTATTGGGACATTGTCTCAGGTAGATCAGAGTGTGAGATGGCTCAAATGCATAGGACCAGAAGGACAGAGAGCAAGATTGAATCCATACATGGCCAACATAGCAGTGAACTTATGGGGTCGTGACCTACTACAACAATGGAACACTCAAATTAAGATCCCTCCAGGCTTAAATATCAACCAAAGACCCAATCATGGCCTTGAAAGCAATGCCTCAAGAGGCTATGTAAAACAGCCACCGGTTATTCAGGTTGCACAACAACGCAGTCTCAAAGCTGCAGGTACCCCAAAGACACTAACAGCCCTGTCTTTGAAATGGTTGACAGACAAATCTATTTTGGTCCAACAATGGCCTTTGACAGAGGAGAAATTGCTAGCCCTAGAACAATTGGTACAGGAGCAGTTACAAGCTCAGCATATTGAAGAATCCACCAGCCCATGGAATTCCCCCGTATTTGTGGTCAAAAAAAAATCTGGGAAATGGAGAATGGTGACAGATTTAAGAGCAATTAATAAGGTGATCCAGCCCATGGGCACCTTACAGTCTGGTATACCTTTACCTTCTTTGCTACCTAAAGGATGGTCTACTGTAGTTATTGATCTGAAGGACTGTTTTTTTACCATACCTCTACAAAAACAAGATAAAGAGAAGTTTGCTTTCACTATACCTACTTTCAGTTTTGTACACCCAGTAAAAAGGTACCAATGTAAGTTCCTTCCACAAGGGATGCTGAATAGCCCCACCCTATGCCAATATTTTGCCTGACAACCATTAGAAGTGATATGCAAACAATTCCCACAATCTATCATTTACCATTATATGGATGATAGATTGTTAGCGGACCCAGACATAAACACCTTAGAAAGACTGTTTGAAGAAGTGAAGAAGGTGTTGCCTGATTGGGGACTCCACATTGCCCCTGAAAAGATACAAAGAGGGGATTCTATCAATTATTTGGGATATAAAATAGGCTTGCAAACAATTAGACCTCAGAAGGTACAACTTAAGAGGGACAGATTAAGGACACTTAATGATTTTCATAAACTATTAGGGGATATCACCCACATACGACCAGTTATTGGTATTAAAAACTATGAACTGGTTCATTTGTTCAAAACTTTAGATGGATACAAGGATATGAACAGTCTCAGGGAATTCTCTGCTGAAGCTGAGAAAGAATTAGCATTTGTGGAAAAGAGATTACAGGAAGCACATGTTAACCGTATAGACCCAGACCTTGACTGCAGCCTGGTTATTTTGCCTTCTGAATATTCCCCTACAGGAGTCATAATGCAAAGAGAAAATATTATATTAGAATGGATATTTCTGCCACGTAGACCAAATAAAAAACTGAAAACATACATCGAAAAGATTTCAGATCTGATCTTCAAAGGAAAATTCAGGCTTCGACAATTGACTGGAAAGGATCCCACAGAAATTGTTGTACCTTTGACCAATGAGGAAATTGATCGATTATGGGCAGACAATGAACCTTGGCAAAAGGCCTGTAGTGGTTTTCTGGGGGAAATTAATAATAAATATCCCCGGAGCAAAAGGATTCAGTTTATAAAGAAAACTAATTGGATTTTCTCCCATGTGGTACAGGATAAACCTATTTCTGGAACTCCTACATTTTTTACTGATGCAAATAAAATGGGAAAGGCTGGTTATAAATCAGAAAACTTCAGTAAGGTGACACAGAATCCTTATGATTCTGTTCAGAAGGCAGAACTGTATGCCATTATTATGGTGTTATTGGATTTTACTGGAACTCTTAGCCTGATAACTGACTCTCATTATGCAGAAGGAGTTGTATTTCATATTGAAACTGCTGACTTTATTCCTGATGAGATAGAATTAACCCTTTTGTTTGTACAGCTACAAGATATCATCAGAAATAGAACACATCCTATGTATATAACACATATCAGGGCTCATTCAGGCCTTCCTGGCTCTTTAGCACAGGATAATGATGAGATTGATTTGTTATTGATAGGGAATGTAGTAGAACCCTCAGAATTTCACAAGAAGCATCATGTCAATAGCAAGGGATTAAAGAAGAGTTTTGTCATCACTTGACATCAAACCAAGAAAATTTTGTGAAAGTGTGACAAGTGTTCTCTTTAAAATCAACCATCCTTACCCGCTGGGAGTAATCCTAAGGGTACAAGGAGCAATGAGATTTGGCAGATGGATATGTTTCACTTCCCGGAATTTGGTAAGATGAAATATGTTCATCATACCATTGACATCTACTCAGGAATGCAGTGGGCTACCACCCTGAGTTCTGAAAATGCTAATGCAGTACTCACTCATCTTCTGGAAGCCAGGGCCATATTGGGAATTCCTGATCAAATTAAGACTGACAATGCTCCAGTATATGTTTCCCAGAAAATGAAGCAGATTTTTGGATATTATGAGATAAAGCACCTTACTGGGATACCACACAATCCCACTGGACAAGCAGTTGTGGAAAGATCCCATCACACCTTGAAAGAGATGCTTCATAAACAGAAAGGTGGTATGAAAAAACCTAGAGAGAGATTACTTAGTGCCTTGTTGACATTAAACTTTCTTAATGATGATGAGAAAGGAACTTCAGCTGCAGAGAAACACTGAGTAATAGAAAGGACTCCTGAGTTGAATCAACCTGTTTATTTCAAGGATGTACTAACTTCAGAATGGAAGCCAGGGCATGTACTTTGTTGTGGTAGGGGTTTTGCTTTTGTTTCCACAGGAAAAGAGAAAATATGGGTACCAACAAGATTGATAAAGAACCTATTCGAAAAGGAGAACCTTCTGGAGGAGTAGGAGTAATGGCTCGTCTACCGATAAGACAATTGGATATGTGGTAAGGAACATTTATTTAACTAAGGTGGGGCAGGGTCTTAATTTTGTATTTACAGAAGAATTGATACAACCCTCTTCACAAAGCTAAAAGGATGCTGAATGCTCAGACTTCTGAAACGTTATAATGGCTACAGGGGATTACAAGGACCCCTGACACTGACAGGCACTAAGGGTAATTTCTCTATTCTCACAACTATACATCTATATCTAATGATTATGTATTTATGTATATAAAGGAGGTCCTAGTTTGGTAACAAAAAAGGCTGGCTTTAGGGGTGGAGCAAGTGGCTTTCTCCCTCTCTTAACCCAAGCATATTGGTAAATAAAACTTTAGAGACTCTGTCTCACATCAGAAAAGCCACCTGAGGTGAGACAGAAAAATAGATGAAATATATAAGGACCAATATTATCTCACTTTTATTTTAAATCTTAAATCTTACCTCTTTCTGCTTTTCTTACTCTCTTAATCTAAAAATCTTGTCTGCACACAATTCTTTCTGATGGTTCAATATCTTCAGTTAATAGTATTCATTGGATTCCCCACTATAAAAAACAATTTCTCCTACCAGCATTCTCAAAGGCATCCAGAAGGAATATGGGGCCCCCACCGAAAAAAAAAGCACAAAATGAAAGACCTTTGAGACAGAGAAAGAAGGAACCTGCTGTATGTCACTCAGTGATCACTTTTGAGGTATAGACCAATCAGGACAGTTGTAAGATAGTTTCATATCATATTTTTAACAAGAATTTCAGGTGGACTCACTCAGTACGATGAGAATGGTTATAGACATTTGTGGAATGGTTATATATATATATATGTTTACAGTTACTTCATTATGACTTAAACATTGTTTAGTTTACAGGACCCCACAGAGATACCATCGCACACAGGCCAGCATGAAGCAACTTAATGAAAGAACTATGTCCCTTTCCCGATAAGTTGGTCATCCAAGGGAGGGTTATGTTCAATTGTCATTTTGAAATGATGGTTATAAGTTAATCTTGGGTAGAGGAGAGAATGATATAATAGATGTAGGAATTTCAAAATAAAAAGAGAGAGAGAGAAAGAAGAAAAAGGGAATAGATAGGAGATCATTATACTTGCAAACAACTATTAACCAAAGGATATATGAAAAATGAATCGCCATGGTACAAACATTTGTATATTGATACAAATGGGAAATCAATCTATATGTTTGATTGAGATAATATGTATATTACTACAAAGTTGAATGTATAATCACCTTAATTTACTCGTGTCTACCTCTGTTTAAAATATTTTGCACATTGATGTGTATTAAGTACATTGCCATTTCCATAATGCAATTTCTATCTCTAATTATTTGTGCTAGTCATAACATTTGTTGTAACATATACACAAGTTATTTTATATAACTCTGTTTAGATATTTTGTATAATAATATATAGTTAGGATATTGTTGTCTTTGATATGAAATGTGTATTTTGGTCAATATTCATAAGATTGTTATACTTGAAATTATTATGGAGGAGTTGTACACTCATTTTGTAATGCCTATTTTTACAATGTTAGCTTCACTTTCTTGGTTGATTGGGATTGCAGATTATGGTTACTCAGATTTGCCACCTAATAGTCAGGGTACTCAGGCTTTTCAGAAACATGTTAGAATATACCAGGTAGACAGGCATCTTCAACCACTTCATAGACCGAGAAAATATGACATTCAAGATTTTGTTATCTCAAAGTTGACCTTGAGAGACATGACAACTCCTGGCATCACCGTTCCTTTCTCAAGGTGGTGTTGAGCATCACAGACATCTTGCAAAGAGATTGTCTTATTTGGTGAACAATGACCTGAGGGGCAAAGAACGGCACTTGCCCTGACTGCTGTCAGCGTGCTCACTATCCGAAATGGACGAGCAGGATGAAGGATAGAGACTGCCGAAGCCTGCCTAGACAGGATAAGATGGTCCTACCAAAAAATGCCCTGCTTCTATGGAGACTTGTCAGATATCATAGGCCCATAGCCACAAGGATGGATGTTCCCGTTATACAGAGAAGTGGTGGATGACTGCCTAGGTAGTTGACTGTCGTTGTCTTCTCCTAAATTTTGGAAGTTACTTCATCATGCTTTCAACTTCAGGTATTTATTTTCCTTCTCAGGTCTTGATGGTGTTGAAGACTGGATAGTTGAGGTTGTTATTACTTCACATCTCAGCAAGGACACTCAGGTGTTAGAACTTTATTGCTCGAGATAAACAGCATTGAAGCAATCCCTGTGCATTTTCCTCATATCAACATTTTAGACATTAAATTGCACCTTGTATTTGTTGTTTGTTAGTGGTAGTTTGACCTCACAAAGGTATGTTAGTACCTTTCTCTTCCCCAGACACTGCCTTATGATGATCCCTATAGTATGTAGTTTTATATTTAGTTTAGAACCCTCTTATTTAGACAGAAGGGGGAGATGTAGTGGGAAATCTGAAGCTATGCAAAAAAACTGTGCTGGAGTGCTGAGCTGGGAGGAGTCAGTCCTCTGGGGGGAAATGACAAAAGAGCGTGCCGCGCTGGAAGACAGAAGCGGTGCGCATGGCTGGATGAGTGACGTGGGGTAGGAAGGACCATCCGGCTGGGACTGCTCTCGCTCTGCAGTGCAGATCGTTCCACAGATTGTTCGTGCTTTCCATGGATCACTCCTGCTCTGCACGGTTAGAATTGCTCTGGCTCTCCACATTTGGGACTGCTCCTGCTCCCTGCAGTGCGGATAGTTCCTGCTCTCCATGGTCCTGCTCTCCACTTCTCTGTCCTTTTCCTTCCTTTTTTCCTCCTCCCCTGGAACAATCCCTGTTATGTAAGTAACTTTTAAATAAAAAAAACCTTAGTTAGCAAATATTTCTTGGTGGGTTAGTACCACGATAATCTGTGTTTTTGATCTTAGCCATTCTGACAGGTGTAAGGTAGTATCACAAAGTTGTTTTGATTTACATTTCTCTTATGGTTAAAAATATTGAGCATTTTTAAGTGCCTTTAGTCATTTGTAATTCTTTAAAGAATCTCCTTTTTAGCTTTAAACCCTTTTATGATTATATTATTTGGGTTTGGGTAATATAGGTGCTTTGGTTCTCTATAAATTTAAGAGATCATTCCTCTGTCAGATGTAGGGTTGGTGAGGATTTTTTTCCCATTATGTATGCTGTCAATTTGTCTTATTAATGGTGACTTTGGCTTTACAGAAGCTTCTCAGTTTCAGGAGGTCCCACTTAATGATTGTTGTTCTTAGTGTCTGAAGGTCATTATCAACTGTAGGACTGCCATGTACAACTGAACTACCACAACAGATTCTCAATACAATTAGTTGATATTTATTAGGGAGTCACTTATAGATACAAAAAGTAATTCTAGGAGAAACAAGGATAAAGACATGTGGGGTGATAATGCTGAGCACTTCTTTCCAGAGTACTCCAGAACCAAAAGAGCAAGCAACTTTGGGGCCAGAGTCTCTGATGATGCTGACCACACCCCATTGGGATCCAATTTCCTGTCCTCAAAAGCACTTATCTGGGTTAATTTTGACTTCCCACTACATCTCCTCCTTTTGTCAAAATTAGAATGTTCTAAACTCAGTATAAGATGATATACTATAGAATTCATCATAAGCTTGTGGGGTGGAGGGAAAGGCACTAACATAAGCAAGGTCCCACTACAACTAACAAAAAACAAATACATGGTACATCTTAATATCTAGAATATTGTTATAAGGCAATGTACAGGGATTTCTTCAAGGCTGTTTATCTAAAATAATAAGTATCTAATACTTGAATTTTTTGCTGAGATATGAAGTGATAGTAACCTTAACTACCCAGTCTTCAAGACCATAAGACATGAGAGGGAAAATATATTACTTGAAGGTTGGAAGCATGAGAGAGTAACTTTTAAGATTTAGGAAAGGATAACAACAGTTAACTACCTGGAAAGTCACCCACAGCTTCTCTGTGCAGTGGAAGCATCTACCTTTCTGGCTAAAGGCCTAGGATGTCTTAGAAGTCTCAGGGTATTTTGGGGAGAGGCCATCTTATCATGCCTAGGCATGCTTTGGCAGTCTCTATTCTTCATCCTGCTTATCCAGATTGGACACTGTGCATGTTGACAGCAGTCATGGCAAGTACAGTCCATTGCCCATCAGGCCATTATCTGTCAAAGAAGATAATCTCTTTGTGACATGTCCATGATGCTTAATACCACTTTGGGAAAGGAACAGTGATGTGAAGGGTTGCCGTGTCTCTCATGGCCGAATTCTAGATAACAAAATGTTAAATGCCATATTCTCTAGGTCTATGAGATAGTTGAAGATGCCAGTCTATCTGATATATTCCAGAAGCCTGAGTATCCTATTATATGACAAATCAGATTAGCGGTAATCTGCCATTCCAGTAAACTGAAAGAGTGAAGCTTACATTGTAAGAATAGGCAATCTATAAATAAGCATACAATTTCTGCATAATGATTTTAAGTATGATGATCTTATGAATATTAACCAGGATAGACATATTATATAAAGTGACAAAAGTATCCTAATTACATATCAGTGTACAAAATATCTAAACATAGTTATGCAAAATAACTTGTGGATATTTTGTAACAAATGTTATGAATAGCATAAATAAACAGAGGTAGAAATTGCATTATGGAAATGACAATAATATACTTAGTAGACATTAGTGCACAAAATATTTTAAACAGGTAGAAATATGTGCAAAATATGGCAATTATAAATTCAATTTTGTATCAATATATAGATTATCTCAATCAAACATATAGAATAATTTCCCATTTGTATCAATATACAAGATTTTTCATTAATTTTTTATTATTAATAAAATTATATTTTTTCCACATATGTTCTTGTTTAAGCTCCCTTCCTCCTCTCACCCCTTCCAGTCACTCTCTTCTCCACATCTCTTTATCTCCTTCCCAGCAAGGGCAAGATGCCCCAAGGTCCCAATATGGCTTAGTTCAGCATCCGCCGCTGGCAGATCCAGTTTCCTCACCTCAACATCAAGACTGGGTCAGGTGTTCCTCTGGAGGGAGTGAGATCTAAGGTGCAAGTCCAAGGTGTTTTTGATCCCAAGCTGTTCAGTGGTTGTGGTTTGCAGCTTGAACATGCTTTGGTTTTGATTTTTTTGTTTAGAGTCCAGTAATGAGTGAGTACATCCCCTGCTTATCTTTCTGGGTTTATGATACCTCACTCAGGAGGATATTCTTCAAATCCATTCATTTGAGTACAAAATTTAGGATATTATTTTTTCTTACTGCTGAGTAGTGCTCCATTGTGTAGATATACCACAGTTTGTTAATCAATTATTCAGCTGAGGGTGATCTAGATTGTTTCCAGGTTTTTCCTGTTAGAAATAATGCTGCAATGAACATAGTTGAGCTAAAGCTTTTTGAGTGTGAATGTGCATCTTTAAGGTAATATACAAGATTTAAATTTGTATCAATATGCAGTTTATCTCAATCAAACATATAAAATAATTTCCCATTTGTATCAATATACAAGCATCTATACCATGGCAATTTGTTTTTAGTTCATTCTTTGGCTAATAGTTGTTTGCAAGTGGATATAATAATCTATTGATGTCTTTCTTATCTATTCCCTTTTCTCTTCTTTAAAATGAATTTCTAAGTCTTAATATAATTCCACCCTCTACCCAAGATTATCTTATGACTACATTATTAGAAATATAATTATTCATAACCTTCAGATGACAAAACTTATCAGGAGAGGGGCATATAATTTTTCTCATCAAATTGTTTCATGATGACATGGGAGCAAAGGTATTTTTGTGGGGTCCTGGAAGACTAAAACAATGGTCAATACTAATGGATTGACTATAAACATCTATAGCTATTATCATAGTACTGGCAAGTCTACCTGGAAATCTTGTCAAAGGTATGATATGAAGCTATGGTACAATTCTCCTGAAATGTCTATATATCAAAAGTGATCATTGAGTGATGTACAGCAGCTTTCTTTTTCTGTCTCAATGCCCTTCAGGCTCTTTTTTTTCTTGATGTGGTGGGGGACCCATCTTTCTTCTGGATGCTTTGGAGAGTGATGGTAGAAGAAATTGTTGTTTATAGTGGAGAGTCTAAGAAGTATTAATATCAAGTGAAAATATTAAATCTTAAGGAAGTTTTATGTACAGATAACATTCTTAGATTAAAAATGTAGGAAATACAGAAAGAAGTAGAATTAAAGATAAGAGAACAGTAATATTGGTCCCTATATATTCCATTTGTCTTCTGTCTCACACCAGGTGGCTTTTTTGGTATGAGACAGAATCTCTTAGGTTTTCTTTATCAATGTTCTTGGTTTTAGAGAGGGAGAATGCCACTTACTCCATCTCCAGGGCCAGTTTTTTCATCATCAAACCAGGACCACATTTATTTTTTATTTTAATAGGAGATATAGGTGTATAGCAGTGAGAATTGAGAAATTATGCAATAGTACATATTGGTGCCAATCATCCTTATGTTCCTCTATAGTACATTCATATATAATCTTCCTCCAGTTTTAAAAATCTAAATGTTCAGCATCCTTTTAATGTCTTGAAGAAGTTTTTATCTATTCTTCTGTAAACACAAAAATGAGACCCTGAACCAGCTTTGTTAGGTAAATATTGCTTACCACATATCCATATTGGCAGATGAGTCATTACTTCTTCTCCTCAGGAATATTCTCCTTTTCTAATCAGCTTTTTATTAATCTTGCTGGTACCAATATTTTTTTCTTCTCCTGTGGAAAAAAAACAAAACCCCTATCCTATCAAAGCACATATCCCAGCTTCCCTTCTTAAGTTAGTACATCCTTGAAATAAATAGGTTGGTTCAACTCAGAAGTCATTTCCTTTATTCAATGTCTCTCTGCAGCTGAAGTTCCTTTCTCATCAGAGTTAAGAAAGTTCAATGTCAGCAAAGTACTATGTAGTCTCTCACTGGGTTTTTTAGTTCCATCTTTCTGTTTATGAAGCATCTCTTTCAAAGTGCAATGGGATCTCTCCACAACTACTTGTCCTGTGGGATTATGTGGTTTCCCTGAAATGTACTTTATCTCATAATATCTAAAAATCTACCTCATTTTCTGGGAAGTATATGATGGAGCATTTTCAGTCTTAATTTGAGCAAGAATTCCTCTCATGGCCATGGCTTTCAGAAGATGAGTGAGTACAGCATTAGCATTTTCAGAACTCAAGGCAGTCACCCACTGCATTCCTGAGTAGGTGTCAATGGTATGATGGACATATTTCATCTTTCCAAACTGGAAAGTGAAACACATCCATCTGCCAATTCTCATTTCTCTATGTACCCTTGGGATTACTCCCAGCAGGTAATAGTGGTTGATTGTAGAGGAAGTACATAGCATACTTGTGCAGAATTTCATTGGCCTGATACCAAGTGATGGAAAAAGCTTTTTTTTAGTACCTTGCTATTGGCATGATTTTTTTTTTGTGAAACTCTGAAGCTTCTGTCACATTTCCTATTTATAACCAGTCAATCTCATCATTACCCTGTGCCAAAGGGTCAAGAAGGATTGTATAAGCCCTGATATGTGTTATGTACATAGGATGAAGTCTATTTCTAATGATATCTTGCAGCAGTATAAACAATAAGGTTAATTCCATATCATCATAAATGAAGACACCAGTCTCAATGTATAATACAACTTCTTCATATTGGGAGTCAGTTATCAGGTTAAGATGTTCTAGAAAATCCAATAACACCATAATAATAGAATATAGTTCTGCCTTCTGAACAGAATTATAGGGGCTTTGTGGCACCATACTGAAGTTTTCTGATTTATAATCAGCCTTCCATGATTTGTTTCCATCAGTAAAAATGTAGGAGTTCCAGAAGTAGGCTCATCCTGTGCCACATTTGGAGAAATCCAGGTAGTTTCCTTTATAAACTGAATCCTCTTGCTTTGGGGATATTTGTTATTAATCTCTCCTAGGAAGTTGCTACAGTCCTTCAGCTAGGTTCACTGTCTGTCCATAATTGATCAATTTCCTCATTAGTCAAAAGTACAAAAATTTCTGCTGGATCCTTTCCAGTCAACTGATGATGTCTAAATTTTCCTTTAAAAATCAAATTGAGGTTTAGGAAGGGCTGCAGGGCTCAGGGCGTGTCCTTGGCTGGCTGCAAGGTATCTTCCTGAGACCTCTTCGGATTCCCAGTGCGTAGCAGCCAGAAACATGACCTGAAATGCTAATGACCACTGTCAGGGCCTCTGGGTGACTATCAAGTACACCATGGAACTTAAAAGTATGGGTGGGTGGAGTTCAGAGGATTGTCTGTGGGGTCACTGAAGTCACAAATTGCCAGGAGGTTGTAATAGCCTTAGCCCAAGCTATAGGTCGGACTGGAAGTTATACTCCTATAGAGAAATGGAGAGATACTGAAAGGCACTTGGCACCACACGAAAACCCCATCATATCCTTAAACAAGTGCGGGCAGTATGCCAGCAACGTACAGCTCATCTTGAGCCGGACTGGGCCATCTCTCAGTGAGCGACCCACCTCAGACAGTGTGGCCCAGATTCCTGAAAGAACTTTATATAGACAAAGCTTGCCCCCCTTAGCCAAACTGCAGCCTCAGGTCCACAAGTCGATCAGAAGAAGGGAACCTAAAAGGAAATCCCTGACCTTCACAGGAGGCGCCAAGGGGCTGATGGAAGTTTTTGGAAAAGGTAAAGAAACTGAGCTCAGGCAGAAGGTTCTGGGTGACTGCAGAAGCCCGGCAGAGGAGATGAAGAGGCTGGTCTGGCTGCAGACAGATAAACTGCAGGCCATCGAGCAGCAGCTGGAGTCCAGTGAAATAGAAATCGGATTCTGGGAGCAAAAGTACAATTCTAGCCTGGAAGAGGAGATTGTCCACCTAGAGCAAAAGATCTAGAGGAATGATGTGGAGATCGAGGAGGAGGAATTCTGGGAAAATGAACTGCAGATCGAACAAGAAAATGAAAAGCAGCTGCAGGAGCAACTTGAGGAGATCCGGCAGAAAAGTGACTGACTGTGACAGCAAGCTGAGGGACTACCTGGCACAGATCCACACCATGAAGAGTGGTCTCGAAGCTGAAAAACTGCAGCAGAAAGTTCAGGAGGCCCAAGTCAATGAGGAGGAGGTGAAAGGCAAGATTGAAAAGGTCAAGGGGGCGATGAATCTTCAAGGGCAGCAGAGCCTGAGGCTGGAGAACGGCATTAGAGCTGTAGAGAGGTCTCTGGTGCAGGCAAAAAGCGCTTACAGGACAAGAAACAGGAGCTGGAGCAGTTGACCAAAGAGCTGCGACAAGTCAACCTCCAGCAGTTCATCCAGCAGACAGGGACAAAGGTCACCGTGCTGCCAGCTGAGTCCACTGAAGTGGAGGCCTCCCAGGCAGACATAGAGACAGAAGCACCATTCCAATCTGGGTCCCTGAAGCGACCTGGTTCATCAAGGCAGATCCCCAGTAATCTTCGTATTCTGCAGAACCCCATCTCCCCTGGATTTAATCCTGAAGGCATCTATGTATAACATTGTCTTCAGGGAAGGATCCAGCCAAGGTACCAGGACAGTAAAATTCTTGAGTTTGTGCCAACTGAACAGAGGGTCTGTTCCCAAGCCACTCTACCCTCTCCCAATGGCAGACCATTTGGAGTCCTGTGCACTGACGCTGAACACCTAGCCTGTTCACACTTCGCAGTATTGACGTGTTGTCCAGCAGCTGAAATGGAAAGCCTTTGACTTTATTTGTAGCATTCTGAGAATATTCAAAAAGTATTAATCTATGTTTATACATGAATAAAGCCTGTATTAAGGTATTAGCTCAACTATATTCATAGCAGCATTATTTGTAATAGCAAGAACCTGGAAACAACCTAGATGTCCCGCAACTGAAGAATGGATTAACAAACTGTGGTACATCTACACAATGGAATACTACTCAGCAGTAAGAAAAAATGATATCCTAAAATTCTCAGCCAAATGGATGGATTTGGAGAATATCCTCCTGAGCGAGGTATCACAAACTCAGAAAGATAAGCAGGGGATGTACTCACTCTTTAGTGGTCTCTAAACAAACAAACAAGAAAAGAAGCCAAGCATGCCCAAGCTGCAAACCACAACCACTGAACAGCTTAGGATCAGAAATACCCTGGACTGACCCTTTGGATCCCACTCCAACTATAGGAACACCTGACTCACTCTTGAGGGAAGGGGGACAAAACTGGATTTGCCAGGAGTGGAGACTGATCCAAGCATTATTGGGTCAGTGAGACAATAGGATTGTCTGCTCCCTGTCCAGGGAGGGGATGGGGAGTTGTGGAGAAGAAAAAATGAGCTGATGTGGCAGGAGGGGGAAGGGATCTTGAATAAGGATATGCAGGGATGGAAAAAAAATTCAGAGGGAAAGCTGAACACAAAGTAAATATATGTGTAGCAATCTTATTTGCATTATCACCCTTGATAAGTCATGCTTATGATTTTTATCTTCTTTATAGTTATTGTTAACTAATCATCATTTTAAATTTATTTTACTGTTTTTTTATAAATACAAAATAAATAAAGAAAAAAAGAGTAAAAAAAATCAAATTGAATTTTTTTCAATATATATTTTTGATTTTTTACTAGACCTATGTAGTAGAAATATCCATTATATATCTAGTGTAATATTTTCTCTTTGCATTATGACTCCTGTACAGAAATACTCAGAGGGTAAAATGACCAAGATGCAATCAAGGTCTGTATTTATATGGTTCACATGTGCTTCTTGTAATTTCTTTACCACCAATGGTAATTCTCTCTCAGCTTCAACAGAGAATTCCCTTGGACTATTTAAATCCTTTTTTTCATCTAAGGCTTTGAACAAATTAACTAGTTCATAGATTTTTATACCAATAACCAGTTGTATGTGAACAATATCCCCTAGTAGCTTTGAAAATCATTAAGTGTCCTCAGTCTATCTCTCTTAAGTTACAACTTCTGGGGTCTAATTGTTTGCAGACCTATATTATATCTCAAATAGTTGATAGAATCTCCTCTTTGTATTTTTTCAGGGGCAATTTGAAGTCCCCAATCAGGCAATACCTTCTTCATTTCTTCAAACATTATTTCTAAGGTATCTATGTCTGGGTTTGCTAATAATATATCATCCAAATAATGGTAAATGATAGATTGTGAGAATTGTTTCCATATCACTTCTAGTGGCAGTTGTACAAAATATTGGCATAGAGTCGCGGACTATGCAAAACCCCTTGAAGAAGAAGCCTCCATTGATACCTTTTTTACTGCTCATGTAATGTTAAATGTGAACATTGTGAATGCAAATTTTTCTTTACCTTGTTCTTGTAAAGGTATGGTGTAAAAAAGAAAGTCCTTTAAATCAATAACAATAATAGGCCATCCTCTAGGTAGCCAAGAAGGTAAGGGTATACCAGACTGTAGGGTGCTCATGGGCTGAATCACCTTATTAATTGCTGTTAAATCTGTCTGCATTCTCTACTTCCAGGATTTCTTCTTGATCACAAATACAGGGGTTTCCATGGGCTGGTTTATTCTACAATATGCTGAGCTTGTAACTGCTCCTGTACAAACTGTTTTATACTCAGCCAATTCTCCTTTGTCAGAGACCATTACTGGACCCAAATAGGCTTTTCTGTCAAACATTTCAAAGGTAATGCTGTGAGTGTCTTTTGGGGGTCAGTAGCTTATAAACTGTGTTATTTTGCAATCTGAATGACTGGTGACTGCTTTGCATAGCCTCTTGAAATACTGTCTTCAGAGACATAATTGAGTTTCTGGTTGATATTTGAGCCTGGATGGATCTTAATCTGGGTGGTCCATTGTTCTGGAAAATCATGACCCCATAAATTCACTGTTATGCTTGCCATGTATGGCTTCAATCTTCCTCTCTGTCCTGCTGGTCCTCTGCATTCAGGCTATCTCACATTCGGTTTATCCTGAGATAGTGTCCCAATACCTAGAAATTGAATATCTACCTTCTTTAGAGGCCATCTGGGGTGTCATGATTGTGGGGCTATGATCAAAATGTCAGCTCCCATGTCAACTAAGCCTTGCATATAAATATTATCTATTCTTATTTTCAACTTTGATCTTTGTTCATTTATGGAAGTCTGCCAAAATATATGTTTTGTCAATTTACTTGATACTGTCAAATCCTCCTATAAAAGCATTGCATTTTCTATTGCTACATTATTCTCTGTTCCAGGCTTTCGATTTTCTACTTGTCCTGAGAAGGCTGTTCTTCCACTGTGACCAGATATGTCTGGGCATTCTTTCGATTTGAAGTTTGCTTTTTGCGGGCTTCCAGGGGGAAGCCCCAAGTTACATTTCCTGATGCCAAAATGTTGCCTTTTTTGTCTCTTGTGATTATACAATCATTTGTCCAGTGTCAGCCTTTACCACCTCTCCTGCAAAACCCAGAAGGTAGTGGCCTTCTTTTTGAATCTTTCCTTGAATTGAGAGTATTCCCATAAGTACCTTACCTACAATTCCTCTTTTTATGGGCTGGCTTATCACAGTGAAAACACATAATGCTCTGATTTCTTATCTTAACATTGGCAATAGCTTGACCTACCCAATTCTCTTCATCATTATGTTGAGATTTGGTATTTATTGCATATTGAACCCATTCTTCCATGGGTGCAACTCTAATCTTTAGTGGCATGAACATTTTCTTATAGGCCATATCAGCATGGTCAAAGGCTAGAGAGAGCACTAATTGCTTCCTAACTCCTGGATCTGACACCACTCTATGTACAGCTTGAGTCAGTCTCTGTAGAAAGTTTGTTTATGGTTCCTTTGGACCTTGTTTGATCTGGGTATATGACTCACTTTTCTTTCCTGAATCTAAAACCTTTTCCTAAGCATTTAAGGCAGCCATACAGCACAGCAAAAGGGTGTGGTCATCATAAGCAGTCTGAATTGCCACATTAGCAATCTGGCCTTCACCAAGGATTTGTTCCCTAGAGATATTAACACGCCCATTTTGATCTTGGAATTCCAAGTTTCTAGTCTCTTCCCTAAACCATTTTCTCCATTGTAATTGTTAGTTATTGTCCAACACCACAAGTGCCAGCTGCATCCAGTCATGAGGAATTACGTGATTCTGTGTCAACCATGAGTTAAAAAATTGTTTTACGTAAGATAAATGAACTACAAACATCAAGATGGCTTCCTTCATGGCCTTAATGTCCTGCATGTGAATGGGTTCATAATAATATTCCACACAGTCTGAATGAAGCCTTTCCATGTACTTTGTTTGTCTCTACCATGACCTGGAATAGTGCCAGTAGAGTAGCGGGCAATCCCTTCATGATAATTAACTTAGAATGTCTTTCCTACCATAATATCCTTTAAGAGGAGGTACTGGATTGTTCTGGGTAGATGTCGTCTCAAATATTGCTAATTTCTAATATTGTTATACAATCCTCATGTTCTTGAAATTGAGTCTTTTCCAGTGTCTGACTGTCCTGGAGAGATGACCTTTCTAATTATGTCATAGAGTTGAAAATTCTCCTATTCTTTTCTTGTATGTATTTGGCCAGCTTCTTAGTTTACTCAACAATATAAAGCCTACTCTCCTCCCAAGCCACCTTTGAACTCTCACCCCGGGAAAAGGCAAGTATTTTAATCGCCTCATCAATGTAAAATCTACCATCCTCTTGTGTTTTCTTAAAACTCTCATCCATTTCACACACTTTAGCAAGTATTGGCTTCTCCCTAGCCTCCAAACCTTTAAAGGAAGTATTAGAATGTTTTGTTTGAGGTATGAAATATATTATCACGCAAAAGACTACAGTGTTGAGGAAGCCTCTGAATATGTAATCATAAAAATGATCTTCCATCACCACTGAGAAAAAGTGTGTAATGTTCTGAACAGCTGAAATGTCAGACATTTTACTATGAATTATAAGAAAATACTTTATTCAGATGTAATGGTGACTTACAGCCAGCAGATGTCGTGGTTGCGTTCAATAGAAGTGGCAGCTGGGAGGAAGAGGGGGGCTGAAGAGAATGTCAGCTGGACCTAGGCGGTAGTGTGACTGGTGTCAGGAACCATGAAGTTGCTGGAGGCTGGCCCAGCATGCTAGCACAACCACAGAACTACTGGGGCGTGTACTACAAGTCATATGATTAGATCAATTCAAATAAAGCCCTCTTCAAAATGCGAGCAGTAGTTGCCTCCAACAGGGGTAGTGCACAGAGGTCTGGACACCACTCAGAACTCGGCAGCTCCTCAGAACAGGAAGTGCAACTATTGTGATCCCCAGAGGCTCTCCAGCTAGAGGAAGAGCAGCTCGCTTCAAAAAGCCTGCACAACCCTTTGTAGCTTATGTGCTGGACTTAGTGCAGTTCCGTTCAAACGGCTCGCAATGCTCTTTAGCTGGAACCAAGAGCAGGTCAGCCTTGCCGTTATTGGCTGAAGCTGGTGGCGGCCTGATTGGTGTGGGAAATCAACTCATGTTTGGCTCAAGATATAGCTGAACTACCACAACTGATTCTCAATACAATCACTTAACATTTATTAGGGAAAGAGACACTTACAGGTACAAAAAGAGATTGTAAGGAAAAAAAAAAACAGATGGAGACGTGTGGGAGGATTGAGCGGAGCAAATTTGGGGCCAGGGTCTCTCAAGATGGTGGCCACACACCATCAGGATCCAGTTTCTTGACTTCACAAGCGCTTATCTGAGTAAATTCTGACTTCCCATTACAGCTCTGGTAGAATTTTGTGGATTAGTTATGTATATGATCATATATCATCTGCAAATAAAAATTGTTTGACTTCTTTTTCAATTTGTATCCCCTTAATCATCTTTTGTTGTCTTTTTATTTTAGCTATAACTGTGAGAACTATATTGAATAAATAGGGGGAGAAAGGACAGCCTTGTTCTTGATTTTACTGGGACTGATTTGAGTTTTTCTCCATTTAGTTTCATGCGGGCTGCTGGCTTGCCATATATATCTTTTATTATATTTAGGTATTGTAATAGGAGGTTTATGGTTTGGTCCAGTTCCAAAGTCCTGATCTGACCACAGCTACTTCACCCCCCAAATTGACTCAGATGCTTATATTAACTACATGCTGCTCAGTTTATGGCTCAAGCATGTTGCTAGCTAGCTTTTTCATTTTAATTCAACCCATTTCAATTAATCTGTCTTGCCATGTGAGCTGTGGCTTACCTGTGTTACTTCTATATGTTGATTGTTTGGTGGCTATATGATGTCTCTCCTGACTCTGCCCTCCTTACTCTATGTTCTAATTTCCCCTCCTACTTCCTAGATGCCTGGCATTGGCCAAGACATTTTTTTTTTTTTTAACAGCATACAAAAAGTCATCCCACATCAAGTTATTTCCTCTATAACTCTCCAGGACTTTTATCATGAAGGATGGTTGAATTTTGTCAAAGACTTTTTTAACATTTAAGAAGATGATCAGGTGTATTTTTCTATCATGTTGTTTATATGATGGATGGCATTTACAGTTTATTTTGCTTGTTGAATCATCCCTGCATCTCTGAGATGAAGCCTACTTGATTATGGTGGATAATTTTTGGGACATGTTGCTGATTTTGGTTTGCCAGAATTTTATTGACTACTTTTGCATCAATGTTCATGAGAGAGATTGATTAGTATTTCTCATTCATTGTTGAATTTCTGAGTGACCTGGGTAACAGGGTAACTGTTGCTTCATAAAAATAGTTCAGATATATTCCTTCAGTTTCTACTGTGTGGAGCAGTTTGAGGAGTATTGGTTAGTTGTTCTTTGAATGTCTGGTAGAATTGTGCACTGAAACCATCTTGTCCTGTACTTTTTTTTTTTTTTACATGGGACACTTTTAATAACACCTTCAATTTCCTGGGAGTTATAGGACTATTTAGGTCATTTATCTGATTAGTTTTAATTTTGGTAAGTGGTACTTGTTCAGGAAACTGTCCATTTCTTTTAGGTTTTTTATTTTAGTGGAGAATAGATTTTCAAATATGACCTGAAAATTCTCTGGATTTCCTAGGTGTCTTTTCTTATATCCCCTTTTCATTTCTGATTTTGTTAATTTGGATACTTTCTTTCTCTGGCTTTTACTTTGGATAAAGATTTATCTGTCTTGCTTACTTACTCAAAGAACTAACTCTTTGATATAATGATTCCTTGTATGGTTATTTTTGTTTCTATTATACTGGTTTCAGCACTGTGTTTGATTATTTCCTGCCATCTACTTTTTGTGAATTTGTTTCTAATTCTTCTAAAGCCTTCAGCTGTGCTGTTAAGTCTCTGGTGTCATATTCCTTTAAGTTTTATATATATATATATATATATATATATATACATACATACACACACACATATGTGTATATATATATCTAATGCTATGAGTTTTCACCTTTGGACTGCTTTCGTTGTGTCTCATAAGTTTGGGTCTGCTGTGTAATTATTTTCATTAAATTCTAGGAAGTTTTTATTTATTTTTTTCCTTAACTTCTTCCTTTACTCAGAGGGGGTTTAATGTAGAGATGTTCAGTTTCTGTGAGTTTGTTGGCTTTCTTGGTTTTTTGTTGTTTAACTCTAACTTTAGACCATGGCAGTCTGATAGGTTACAAGGAGTTATTCTCATGATTTCGTATTTATTGATATTTGCTTTATGACCATATTTGTGCTCAATTTTAGAGAAAGTTTCATAGGGTGCTGAGAAATATGTTTATATGAGCTTTATAGTTGCATTTATTCACTTTTGATTATTATTATATATATTATATTTATTAGCATTCAGAACTTTATTTCTATGTTATCAGAAAGACATTTATGTATCATCAAAATAACATATATTTACTAATTTCTTCTTTGCTGAATTTAGATTATCTTGCCAGATGTAATATTCTTTGAATATATTGTCTTTTCTCTATTGTCTTCTTTTAGTGTCCTTTACAAACACACATATCTGTAGGGATATGGACTTCTGTCTGTGTCTTCACTACTATTTCACTGGTCAATACATCTATTTTTATACCAATAGGTTTTTTTTTAATTACTATACTTCTGCAGTACATCTTAAAATCTAGAATAGTGATACAACAAATATTTATATTATTATAAATTTAAGTATCCTGGTTTTTTTTGTGTGTTTGAATATGGTGGAGAAAAATGTTCCTGGCCCAGACTTTTGGGCATAGTCCTGAAATTTGTTTCCATTTGTGCCCCACTGCCACATAGCACCAAACAGTCACACAAAGAAATATCTTAATTTTATACTGATTGAGCTAGGGCCCTAAAATATAGCTTGCTAACATTTTACTCTTAAACTAACATATTATTTTTATTTTCTTCAGCCATTTGGCTCAGTACATTTTCTCAACAGCATTTTAACTTCTTTTTTCTGCTTCTCCTAGCATCTCTCTGCTCTGTTCTTCCTGTTCCCAGAGTTTTCTTAGTCTAGTAACTCCACCCACACTTTTTGTCTTTCTTTAGCCAATCAGCTTTTTTATTAAACCAGTTGGAGGGATAAATATTTGCAATATACCCATGTAATCTCAGTACAATATGGAGTTTAAAAATTAACTTTTCAATTTTTGACAAACAGTTGAAGTTATGAACTGGAGTACATTGAATTTGCAATGTTAAAGTTATACCAAACACACACACACACACACACACACACACACACACAGTACAATCTATTCATCTCAAGCCTACACAGAAAACAACGTGTAACTAAGGAATGCTGAAATGCTAAAAATGATTTTTTCCCAGCAGTGAGCAAACCAAATGGTCAGTCCCGAAAACACTCATACAAGTAACATTATATAGACTGAGCATGATTTATTAAGAAATATTATGCATACAAAAACTATTAATAAAAAAAGAGAACCATAAGGATGAAAGAGAGAAACAATGGTAAACTGGAGGGAAAAAATAGAAGAACTGATATAATTATATTATTATTTTGAAAATGTTCTGCTTTACTGGAACTAAAATTTTTTTATGGCTAATAAGAAATAAGAACCACTAAAGAAGGACATTTTTCTATTGGGCCAATTAATTCTGGTTATCTCATCTCAGATATTAGCTGTGTTTAAGAACCATTATTACTGAAGATTGTAAATCGATAAGTATTTTCTTAGTTCAGAACACAAACATGTTAGTTTAGAAAGAGCTGAATTTATCTGGCTTTTGGGAATGTGTTCCCCATGGTGGATTACCTTGCCCAGCCTTGACACAAGGGGAAGTGAAGTGTTTATCTAATTAATTATTAACAATAACAACTCCACTTCAAATTAAAAAAAAAAGAAAGAAAAGAAAATATGAGGAGGTCCTACAGAACAAATGACACTTAGAATTATTTATCAGAACTGAAGTTCCTGAATAAAGGCCAGAAGAGGCCATTGATGGAGGTGCAGCCTCTTGTTCAGTATAAAGTCCAGGATTGCAGATGTATCAGTGAGAAGTTAATACTAGGCTCCCTGTAGCATGGGCAAAAATCCCTGAAGACAGCCCAGGAGAGGATATTAGAAAAAGTTCTCTAAATGTGTTCAGCAAAAAAGACAACTACATTAGGGAACAGCCCTAGCCTAATGTGGTGGAATGATCTCTGTACGATGTAAATAAATAACTGTTTGGACCCATGCAGGGCACCGTAGATGTGGGTGGAGAATCAGAGGCAGCCAGGTAGAAGGAGGGTAGAGTTAGTCACTCTGCATCAGACCCCCAAGAGGAGCAGACATGTAAGAGGTACCGGCCAGCCACGGGCTGAGCCACGTGGCACGAAGATTAATAAAAATGGGTTAATTTAAAAAAAAAAAAGAGCTAGCTAGTAATGGACATAAGACATGGGCCAAACAGTGTTAAAGTGTATAAGCGTGTAATTCATTTCTTTTGGGGAACAAAAGCCACGGGCTCACAGACCAGGTTCCAAACCACTGGCGCAACACGCGCGCCAGGTCATAAACTTCCAGCCCCAAAAACAGGCCAAAAAAAACCATACTACAACAGCCTAAAGATTAATATCGGATAGTGGACACTGTGTTATTTACATTTTTAAAATTTAGTATTACTTTGTCTTGACTGTGACCATTTTCTGGTTCTTTTTTACCACAATAGGAAAGCTTTTGACTTTAAAAATAAAACCCTGAAATTAGAGGAAGCTACAATTATGAGAACATAGATATTTAAAAAATTTTTTGAAATTTTAGAGAGACTTGAATTTTTGAGACTTTGGTATTTTAGAGAAGCTTTGAATATTTCAAAGATTGAACTTCCAAAGTGTCTTAAAGTCACTACTTTGGAATTTAGAAGGCTTGAATGTTTTATCTTGTAATATTAATATGACATCTGCTAACAAATGAGAAAATCAGAGTTGTGCAGTAATTTATTGTGCGTCAAGCTGACAACAAGTTAATTGTGCTAGATAGTGTTTTATAACCTTGGCATAGTAAGGTCATTTGAGAGAGAAAATCTTTCAACAGACAAAGCTATATAGAGAGTATTATATGGGGAGTGCAGCTCACAGGGTGTAGTGCAATTGCTAGGCTAGTGATTCTAAATTCTATAAAAAGGTAACTAAACAAGTCATGAAGATCAAGCCAGTAAACAACACTCCTTCATAGTATATGACTCAGTTCTTGACTTCAGATTCCTGCCTTGATTTCCTGTCCTGTGGTGGGAATGTCTTTCCATATGCTATGGAAATAATTCTGTAAATAAAGGAACTGTTTTGGCCTATGGCAAGCACCATAGCAGTAGGCAGAAAAACAGAGACATGTAGAGGAGGGAAGAGTTAAAACAGAATCCATTCATCCACCCAACAAGAAGCATGAAGGACTACAGGAGAGCTAGGGGCCGTGTGCCACATGGCAGACTGATTAATGAAAATGGGTTGAATTAAGAAGAAAGATCTAGCTAGGAAAGTGCCTGAAACATAGGTCCAATAGGATGAAATTTATGTAAGTGTCTGAGTCATTTTTGAGTGAAAAGTGGCCATGGGCAGATCAGACCTCTGACCCATACAGGGCCAGAAACCTCATACAACAGATGGTGCCCTAACCTGGGGTCCTGAACATCTGCATAAAGCCTGAGAAAGTTTAAAAAGCATTCTAGACCACAGAAACAACCATAAGCCACTTCCTGAATTGTATAAAGTGAAACATGGTACAGAGATGTCGAGGTGTTTGGAACTGAATTTGAAAATGACTGTCTGCAGCAGCAGACAGCTTAAGGCTGATTACCATAATTCTCACAGAAGACTCAGTATAGGCAACAAGCTCCATGGGATTGATTTAGGGTTTCTGCTTGTGTTGAACACAAAGGAAACAGAATTAAAAATGGTTTTTTTGGTAGCAACATTTTCTTGGGTCTGCTCTGTTTGCTGGAAGCAAACAGAGATACAGCTCCTTTTAAAAAAAAAAAAAAAAAAAAAAAAAAAAAAAAAAAAAAAAAAAAAAAAAAAAAAAAAAAAAAAAAAAAAAAAAAAAAAAAAAAAAAAAACCTTCTTGAATCAGTTTTATCAGCAAAACTGTGTGTCTCCTTAAGAGCTATGTGCCACTAAGAATTGAGAAAATAGGCATGGCTCCAGCACCTCTGCCATGTTGAAAAGTCACAAAAAGGGGCAAAGTCAGCAAAAAAATCAATACTAGGATTTTTTTTTTTTTTTTTTTTTAAAAAAAGCCTCTTCTGTTAGGGAAATGATTAAGAATTCATAATAAACAAATTCAGATGAAGAAAAACCGTAAAAATTGTTAAATGTGTGTGAAAAAGAAAACATAGACTGGGACAGAAAGGAAAAGGATAGAAAAGCCCTTAAGAAGGAAAAGTAAAGGAATAAAATATAAAAAGCCACATTCAGATGGCAGATACAAAAAGATTCTGAATTATGGTTGTTATTGTGTTTTCCTTTAATTTTTTAACTTTAATGAGCTGCCTGCAGAAAGGAAATTGATTTCAAAAGCTGCTAAATTAAACAAACATATATATTTTAAAGGTATCTTGACTTTAAAATTTGGGTGAGTCTGAGAATATGTTGCTTGGAAAAAAAGTTTCTGGTTTTGTTTCCACAGAAGATGAAAACCTGTAGATAGATTCTAGACAAATACAGTTCGGAACAAGGCTACTTGAAAATTCTCTGATGGGAAGATCATCTTCCAGGATACCAAGTAAGATGATGCATCCAGGCTCAGGACCTCCATAAGATTGTCAACTCCCCTTAATCAGCTGGAAGTAGTGAAAGAAAGAAAGCTGCACCCAAATTCCCAGATTATTGCTTATAAACATTTGTTTTCATTATACATATTTAATGATCATAGTCAATCTCTTTCTAAAAAAGGAGGGGAGAAGATTATATAGAAATGATTAGAAAGACAGATAAATTTGGTTTATTAATGCAAATTAAGGTCAATTTGTTATGCTGTATGTTTTTATCTACTTTTGTTTATGGCATGATGTTTATGTAAGTCATTTAAAACTCTAATGTGTGATAAAGAAATGCAGATTAATAGCCATCTGTGATGACCAAACTTATAGTAATGTTAGTTATGGTTTTTTTTAGAAATACAAGGGTACATTTCAATTAGGTAGTCTTCAAACATTTCTAAGACCTATGGAATATGGCATTAAAATATTTTAAGAACTTAGTCTTTTCTGGACAGTGATGCAGGTCTGCTTCTGTCAGCACCAATGTATTCCAAAAGAATGATGGACATTGAAGAAACTTCATGTGGAATTTACTTTGTGGCAACAGCCACTGGACAAGAAACTGTTCTTGTATTGACTGCTTGATAGTATGCTGTATAAACTGAACATGTATAAACAAAGGTTCCATAGGAAATTGACCTTCGAACTTTGGCAGAACAAGCCACGATGGTCCTTCCAGTTCCTGCTTTGCAGAGAAAATTGGCCAGCATCCTTCAGGACACAAGGGAAAATGATTGACAAACTGTGCCAAATTTTCTGCATCACTAAAAAGTATGCCAGAGACACTATGTCTATAGGCTGAAGATGGATGCCCCAAAGTTACTAAGGAACTTTGGGTGACTGTCCAGGCAAACAGATGTCATCTCTGTCATTTCAAGATTTTGGAAATTACTTGCACTTCATGTTTACTTGGGTAATAGTATATCCTTCTGTGGTTTGTAAAGTAGTTAAAGATTTGAGATCTATAGGTATAGTTTTTCTCAGTTATCTTAAAAGGTATATTAGATATAAAACTTTAGATTTACAAGAATAAAGCAGATGATAGAACATTTTCTTTAATTTCATTAATTAAAAAAAAGAGTAATTGGAATTATAATTCTTGCTTGATAGTTGCTTTGTTATGTGTATGTAATTTTGCTATATTAAAATTGAAACCTTCCTTTTTGATTAGACAGAAAAGAGGAAGTATGGTGAGAATGTCTTTCCATATGCTGTGGAAATAATTCTGTAAATAAAGAAATTGTTTTGGCCTGTGACAAGCACCATAGCAGTAGGCAGAAAATCAGAGACAGTTAGAGGAGGGTGGAGTTAAAACTGAATCCATCCAGCCACCTAAGAAGAAGCATGTAGGGCTACACATGAGCAAGAGGCCATCAGCCATGTGGCAGACTGATTAAAATGGGAATTAAGATGAAAAAGCTAGCTAGCAATGTGCCTGAAACATAGATCAAAGAGGATAAAATTAATATAAGCTTTTGAGTCATCTTTTTGGGAAAATGTGGCTATGGGTAGGTCAGATCTCCAGCCCACAAGGGACCAGAAACCTTTTACAACACTATCCCCTTCTTCATGGAGGATATATTATAAGCTTTAAAATTTAAAAACCCTTTCCTACGCAAACTGCTTTTAATCATTGTGTTTTTCTAAGCAATGGAAAGCATAACTATGACACCATGACTATGTATAGACACACACACACATACTCATATACATATACATTAAAATAAACATGTAGTAAACATTTAAATGTAGATATACCAATATACCTATAAATTGTATATATGCATATATGTAAAAACACACATATATGTGCATCAAATATAGTAATACACAATAAATTTATAACAGTGTCTTATAATATATATAAGCACAATATACTTTAGGTGTTTCCATATATATGTACTTGTATAATATAATAACATTTTATTTTTATTTATTCTGACTTACAAATTTTAATGATTGCCTACATTAAACAGAAGATCAGTTTTCAAGTCTCAAAATCTAATTGTGTTGTTACTTCAGCACTAATTGTTGACTCAAGTTATTAGACTAACGATAATGTCTATGCCAAATTAAATTTTCTCAGGCAAAAGAACAATCAATTACCTTATTTTGTTTACTATTTTTATCAATAGCTATGTGGTCAATAAAGATCTTAGAAACCATGGTACCATCATGACTTTGTGTGGGTAACAAGATGTTAGGAAGCCATTCATCCTTACTGAGAATAACAGTTATTTATTTTTCTTTTTAATTTTTTGAGAAAGAATTTTTCTGTATAGCTGTGGCTTTCCTGAAATTAACTATGTAGACCAGGCTGTTCTTAAACTCATAGGGATTTACCTACCTCTGCCTCCCAAGTTCTAAAATTAAAGGCATGCACCACCACTACACTGCTAAGAGTAGTTATTTTTAGCTTTAGAAAAACATTTTAGTTTGTTTTTATTTTTAGAAATAGTATCACCAACATCTCAATAAGACAATATCATGCGTAGATTTGTAAATTATTTTAATACAATAACAATCAGTAATAACTTTTTACTTAAAGTATTACTTACATGATTCAAAATACTTTATCATAAAGGATGCAATATAGAAAAGACAATATCAACATCAAATAATATTCTCTCTGCTTAGATCTTAGGGGTGGGAGTACTTACTTTAGTCTTAGATAAATATCACTTAAATTTTTGTAGCTTTACATTTTATATGCATGTAAAAATAATACAAAGGTTATATGTTGCATGAATTTTATATTAATAAATCCTTATTTAAGTTTTATGATACTGATTATTTTAGTGTCTATAAATTTACCATCTCATCAACATTGAATAATAGGGTTTTTTCTCTACAATCTCACTACCACTCATTGATAGCTTTTCTGACAACTAAGATGAAATATCAACATAGTTCTAATTTAAATTTTCCTAAAATTTAACAGAGTCAAAGAAAATTTTAAGTGCTTAGTAAAATATCATTTCAGCATAAAGCTGTGTTCTCCTTTATATGGTTAGGTGATGATAAGCATGGTTTGAATCAGTAAACATAGCATATAAATGAAAATATATACTTATTTCCTATCCTTATTTGATTTACTTATATCTACTCTTTTTCATTTCCTGAAAGATATTTCATCACTTACCTATTCATTGAAAGTCATGTTTATTTTTTGTCTTTAATAAAATGAAGGCCAATGTGTTTGCTAAGTACTTAAAAGCACAAGATAGACACTATGGTACAATAAGTACCTAGTGCTTTTTCACTGAAGGAAATTGGTTTTCCCTGTGCCAGTAGATAATAATTATAAATCACTTTCTTCCTCAAGGTGGGACCTCTAATCACTGGGATTTTATCTGGTTTGAGATTGTGCAGGTCAGATTATTGTGGCATTCTTTGTGAGTGCATATATTTACCTGATTTGTGGTATTGAGAAACACTGTTTTAAGTTTCTCTACCCTTTACTTTAAGATCTTATTGTTTTCATATGCATATACCATTTAATGTTTTATGTCTTTTATGTCTCTTTTTTTAAGTATGTTTCTATAAAAAATTCCTGTGCATCTTGTACTGGAAGGTGGTCACTAGAAGGAGATAGTTGACTGGACAAAGTAGCTCACTGTTTAACATCAAAAACAGAAAGCAGAACTTTTATTTTGAGCAAGAGGATCATTAGCAGGACAAATGGACAGATGTAAATCAATCACATGTCCATCTCCAAACATTGTATTAAGTTGTGTGTAGATTCATATATAATTTTAGTATTTAGAAAGATGAAGTAGGATAAATATAGTCATGGCAAGTTACAATTAAATTTTTGATCCTGTTGTAAATTTGTGATCAGTTCTATAATACCACATATACAATACAAGATAAAGCAACATGTATTACGAAAATTGCTTGCATAATTGAAAAAATAGAAGAAAATATAGGTTTTTGAAGAAAGATATTAAAGAATACATCAAAAATGAAAAAAATCATTCTCTTGGACAGGTCTGATCAACATAGCAAAAAATGACAATTTTACCTAGAGCAATCTACAGATTAAATGTAATTCCTATCCATATCTCAAGATAATTTTTCCTTAGACCTTGAATGAACAATAACCCAATTTCATAAGGAAATTCAAGAATGCAGAATAGCTAAAACAATCTCATACAATATGAAAACTTCTGGAGACATTATCATGTCTGATTTAACTTATAATACACAGCTATAGTATTAAAAACATTATGGCATTTACATAAAAACAGAAATTATGATCAAAGACTCTGACATAAATCTAAAGAAACCTGATTATTGACAAAAAAAAGTCAAAATTGTGCAATGGAAAATAGAAAGCATCATCAACAGTTTCTGGCTGGCATAAATGAGTGTTGGCATATAGAAGAATGCAAATAAATTCATGTCTATGGGCATTCAAAAAAGTCAAGTTCAAGTTAATTAAAACCTCAACATAAATCTAGTTACACTGAACCTGACAAAAGAGAAAGTGGGAAGTAGCCTTGAACATTGCACAGGTGACTACTTCCTTAATATAACATCAGTAGCTAGACAATGAGATAAACAATTAAAATTGGGACCTCCTGAAACTGAAAAGCTTCTGTAAGGCAAAGAACAAGAACAAGACAAAACAGAAGCCTACAGAAAAAAATCTTTACCAACCCCACATCTGAAAAAGGGCCAATTTCCAAAATGTATAAAACCTCAAGAAACTAGATATCAAAGAACAAAAGGGAGTACAGATATAAAGAAAGAATTGTTAGCAAAAACCCTCAAATGCCCAAAAGACATTTAAGAAATTCTTCAAGATACTTAGTCATCAGAGAATAGGGGATGGAAACATGAGCGATTATGTGAACAAGGAGCATCAAGAATATGACTAGGAAAGCCAATGAAACAGCTAACCTGTGCTCCTCAGAGCTCATGGACTATAGACCAACAGCTTAGGAAACCTGCACTGGACCAGTTTCAACTTTCTACATGTGGTGACAATTGTATAGCTTGGTCTGCCTGTGAGGCCCCTCAAGTGGGATCAGGTACACCGGCTGACTTTTTGTTTTTGTTTTCATTTTTTTTTAGGTCTTTATTTATTTTTTTTTTCTTTTTTTGTATTATAAATAAAGTCATATTTTCTATCCTTGTATATCCTTATTCAAGGTCTCTTCCCCATCCCACACCCTCCAGTAACTGTCTCTTTTCCACATTTCCCCATCTCCTCCCTAGCAAGGGCAGGAAGTCCCAAGGTCCCAATATTGCTCTCTCAGTTCAGCATTCACTCCTGGCAGATCCAGTTTCCTCCCGACAACATCAAGACAAAGTCAGGTGTTCCTCTAGAGGGAGTAGGATTCAAGGTGTCAGTCCAAGGTGTTTCAGATCCCAAGCTGTTCAGTGGTTGTGGTTTGCAGCTTGGACATGCTTTGCTTTTCGCTTTTTTGTTTAGAGTCCACTAATGAGTGATTACATCCCCTGCTTATCTTTCTGGGTTTCAGCTGGCTTTTTGAAATGTATTCCTTATAGTGAGATATTTTTCTCAGCCTTGATGAAGGGAGCAAGAACTTGGTCCTGCCTCAACTTGTTATGTTATGCTTCGTTGGCCTTACCCTTTCTGAAGAGCAGATGGGGGTGGCTAGACAGAAGGTGAAGTAAGGGAATAGAAGAAAAGAAAAGAAGAATTGTGGTTGGTAGTAGAATAAACTTAAAAATTAATAAAAAACATATAATGACGCATAAGTCTCAAAAATAAAAAGTACATCACTATTAGTTTATCGAAATTTAATGCTCAGAACAATCTTTTTATGATTGCTGTCTTTTATCCTGTGAAGCAAGAGAATGCTAGATGAAATGGTCCCTTGAGGATGAATTCTTGTATATAACCCAGCCTGAGTGTTGTCATAAATTAGAAATAATCTACTCAGTCTCAATGATCTGTAAAAAAGATATGTAAATCAGAAAAAAAGGACTTCAACCAGATGGACTGGAAAGTAATAGAACAGTCTCTAAATTACCAAGAAAATAAAAACAAAAATTAGCAACTCATAGCATTGACCTAAACATGTCCCCTACTTTGACAAAAGAGGAGATGACTATGTTCCTGAATTTTCGAGCAAGCATAATCATTGTATAACCAATAAGAGACAATTGTTCTTAACCATGTGGAACAAAATTAATTTCTCAATCATGCAACAACAGATTGTGATAAGCTTCCCTAACATTTAGGTTAGAAAGGGCAGGTATTCATATTTACTGTCACAGAGCTTAAGGAAAATCTTTAAAGAATATGGTGCTTGTTTCTGTATATGTATAGCAAAGAGGAGAAAAAATATTTATGGTGATTTTTATTAAAATTACAGAGAAAACAGAGAAAGTTCTTGAAAACTACAATTTTATCTGATTTAAAAGGTAATCTTGATCAAAATTGCCATTATATACATGGAGCATGGTCACATGTTGATGGCCATTTTTACTTTTATTTTTTCATTTTTACTTTTAATTCATTATCATTATAATTTTACTTGATTTATATATTCATAAAATTTCAGCATATTTGTGTGTGTATGTGTTAGTACATACATTTCTCTCTGTGTGTGTGTGTGTGTGTGTGTGTGTGAGAGAGAGAGAGAGAGAGAGAGAGAGAGAGAGAGAGAGAGAGAGAGAAAGAGAGTGAGAGAGAGAGAATATCCAAATGTGTCTCTATTATAAAGTACTATAAAGAGTAGAACAGACAGAAACATATTTCATAATATCAAAGGCTATATATGGCCAACTGAAATTCAAAATCTTCCTGAATGGAGATAATCTGGAACAGATCCTATTAAAATAACCAATGAGTGGATAATAAAAATACAGCACAAATTTATAAGGAATTATATCAAAATATAAATTAAAATATAAAAATAAAATAGTTAAATAAATTGAAATTGATATTATGATGAGATTTTCTTTTTTTTTCTTTATTTTGTATTTATCAAAAAAACAGTAAAAAGAATTTAAAAAAAAAATGCCGAAGAGTTAACAATAACTATACAGAGGATAATAATCATAAGCATGGCTTATCAAGGGTGGAAATGCAAATAAGATTACTACACATATATTTTCTTTGTGTTCAGCTTTCCCTCTGAATTTTTTTTTTCCATCCCTGTATATCCTTATTGAAGGTCTCTTCCCCCTCCCACC